>JARHVA010004519.1:880000-910000 GCA_037957365.1 Torreya grandis | reverse complement strand
GTACCATATTTATTGGACCTTTTGATGATGGTGGTGGTTAATTTAAAGGATTATATGATATAATTTTGATCAACATGTTTTTGGCACTTACATTTGGTGTGCATATGTTAGAAACTACACAAATGCAAGTGTATTTTATATTTTACATGTTAAATTTTTGTCATATTTGTATTTAAAAGTTAACAATTAATTTAGACAAAAATTTAATAATATAAATTTCATTTTTATTTAGTGGAGGATACCATGCCATCGTCTTCATGGTCCACTATGATATTTGTGGGATAGTGAGATTTTGGGCCATCTATTACTCCATACATTGAAGTTTCTAAGCCAATTTTCAGATATAAATAAGTAATTTAGATACAATATTATACTTTGAACATTTTTTTTTTTATATATGTTTATACTCTTGACTAAAAATCATACATTCTCAAATTAAAATATTAATTATATTGATGTTAATGTAAATTATGTGTGAGATGTGTTGAGAGATATATAGAGAAAATCCCAAACCTAAGAAGCCCTCATTTAATATATACCTTATATGGTGAAAAATGGATCTCTAAAGACTTTTAATAATGATCAACATTATCTATGAGATTATCCTTCAATTTTTAATTATTTTTTCTCCCATTTTTTTCAAAATATATTATTCTTCCTATTTATTCCAATTTCATATTACTGGTGTTCCTTCACCTTCTAAAACTACTTTTAATTCTTCATGACTATTATCATTTCTTCTTCATATTATTTTCTATGTACTCCATATTTTCATTTATACCTATAATACAACTACTTATATAATTAATAATTAATTTAATTACCTTGTCTGAGTCATGAATGATATGAAATATCTTAAGTTAAATTTATCTATCAAAGATCTCAAAATTCAAGTACGTTATTATTAAATAGTACACTCTTGGTCTATTTTATTCCTAAGTCACTTTATCCATTTTACCTTGATTTTGTGTTTATATTTCTCTTATTTTTATTATTTTTGTGTGGATGCTTCCATCCCAATAATTTCCCAACATGAGATAGATATGTTTAGAAACACACAAGTGCATCGTGCATGTATAGAGAGAAAAGGGTTTTGAATTTTTTTAATTGATTATGGATTTAATAAAGGATATAAATTTACCATATATATTAAATATTTTATATAATTATAAGAGAGGTTAATTGTTATGTTGATGGCCATAGTGGAAACTCATCCATCTTTATGTTCTGAGATAAACATAGGCATTATTGCTAAAATTTCATCTTCACATAAAATTACCAGGTTACATGTTAACTTCTAATTTTGAGATGGAAATATAGATTTGTTTCAATAATTTTACTATATATTCCATTAAATACAAATTGTGTGAATGTATTGTGTATGCATCGTTATCTGATGATATATGATAGTCCTATTCAGATGATTAATAAGTAACTTTCTCATGTTCATTTGTCATTTCACACACTTCTTCATCCACATAAACTTCTAACTAACCCTATTGAGAATCATACATAGATTAAACATGACCACAAGATTACACTAAGTGAATTTTTAATTATTTTTTTATTCTAGTGTAAAATTAATTTGTGAACTTAGTTGCATGTGTAGTATCTAGATTTTTTAATAGTGTTTATACTAGAACAAATTCAGCTATAGGTGATATATGAGCATAGAAGGACCCATAGTCTAACCATGAAGGAATCCAAGGTATTTGAGGGATATCAATATAAGAGGAATTTATATGAGGGAGAGTCTTCTTCGAATAAGGTAAGGAGATAGAGACTATTTAATGAGTAGGATCTCTTAGATGATGTACTTGTTTGTATGAATATATGGAAATGTACATGATTTTGTAAATGTAAGTGTATACAATATTCAAGGATGATCTGAATATTGAGACCATACCATCATCTTCAATGTCCACTATTATATTTGTGGGATAGTGAGATTTTGGACCATCTATTACTCCATACATTGGTGTTTCTAAGCCAATTTTCACATATAAATAGGTAATTTAGATTCAATATTATGATTTATATAGGTTTTAATATATATATGTGTGTGTGTGTGTATATATATATATATATATATACTCTTGACTAAAAATCATACATTCTCAAATTAAAATATTACTTATATTGATGTTAATGTAAATAATCTGTGAGATGTGTTGAGAGATATATAAGAAAATCCCAAACCTAAGAAGCCCTAATTGAATATATACCTTATATGGTGAATAATGGATCTCTAATTTATTTTAATAATGATCAACATTATCTATGAGAGTCTCCTTCAATGTATAATTATACACTTACATATATGCATAAAAATATAGGTGCACATTAAATTTACAAAAACATGTAAATGTAAATGTAAGTGTATGAGAGTCTCCTTCAATGTCTAATTATACACTTACATATAGGTGCACAAAAATATATCTAAAAATTCCATTTTTTGTTAGATATATTTTTGTGCACCTGCATGGAAATGTATGTGTTATTGGCATTGTATACGTATATTCCATTCAAATTACATTTTATTATGTTCTTATTTTTTATGCTAAAGGATGATTAGTATAAAATGTGAATTTTGTGTGTGTGTGTGTGTGTGTGTGTGTGTGTGTGTGTGTGTGTGTGTGTTCATGTTTTATGGTGATCATATTTACACTTAAAATTTGGCTTGGATAAATAAATTTTATGGTTTTATAGCCATATTTATATATTATTATGTTTAATATTTATTTTTTGTAATTTATTAATACTAACTTACAATCTTTTAATATGTGTAGCAATTAAACTATATGGGATAAAATACTGGAATGCAAGTGCCTCTGATGATTGGGACACATAATTAGGGCTACACCATTTATCACTCTTATAATGTGGATACCCTTTCGACATTGGTTTAATATCATTTGAGAGTTGATATTTACATTTTATATTCATTGAATTTGTAGACATACCATAATTTTATTATAATTACAATTGAAACAAATAATGGAATACACATCTATTTCATTCCTTTTTTGAATTCCATTATAAAATTTACATATGAATGTTTTATGAAGTGTTTATGTTCTACCTTATCCTTTAGGATGTTCTCTCTTTGTAGATGCTTTGGTTTCTTGTCTGGAGACTCTTATTTGGCCCTTTAAAGTATTGTGAGATTTTAATTCTAATATATCTAGAGACCTTGGAATATTTTGGTGGTTATTTATATTTTATTTCACTTCATAAACTATGTTGTATTCTTCTCTTTTACCCTCATATTAGACATTTTTTCTCTTTTATTTCATATATCTAGTCTACTATTCAACAACATAAAAACACTAAAAATAAATATTGTTAGAGTTGAAGTTGTATTTGGATAACTCTAATTATGGTGATTCATGGCTTAAAAATAGAATTTAGAAAATGTATAGAGTGGAGGATAACATCAATAATAGTTTTATTACCCTTCGACTAAACCCCATCAAGAGACACACTATAGACATCCGATTCCTAACACCATTTATGTTGAAATTATCAATCTTACTCGAATTGTACTCAAATGTACATTTTATGTCAAAATCCTTAAAATGCGCTAAATGGTTCAAAATTGTCATTTAAAAGTGAAAATTTAGGTAAAATTATCCCTAAATGGGGTAATGCAGTTTATGGGTTAGCTAACTTTCATCAATTCATTTTGCGTCAAAATGATGGTTTTGCCTTTTGTGCTCTGGATCATTCTTCTCCTAAATTCATTGGTACACAATACGTACCTTTGTTATTTTGTGTTGTAAACATCCTAAATGGAAATATGGTTCCAACACATATAATTTCACATTATAATTATTCTTTAGTTAAATTATAACTCATTGGTATGACTTTCTGCCCATTTTTATTAATTGAGGACCAATTTTCAAATAATTGCACAAATGTTGATTAACCTTGTTTAAAGATAATAAATCCAAATAAAGAGCTTAAGTGAATTTTCCATGAGAGTTATTGAATGTTTATTTTTAAAAAATTGATTCTTATTAACTACATTATCATGTGACATCATTTCTTTGTAAGACATCCCTAGGCCATAAATACCATAAATATCAGGGTTATGGGTCACCCATGCCTAGTTAATGCCTCCCATGCCTTTTCAATTTCCCTTCTTCCAAGGTCATGATGAAGATAATTATTAATTTATTTCTAAATATTATGATTATCCATGGCCACACATCTCAATATTGAGATGGATGGTCAGGGTTGATCCTGACCAATCTCAAAAATCTATAAATAGAGAGTCCATGGACATAAATTTTAAGCTTAAATATTGCCAAGTTATAATGTTAAATTTTTTCCACAAGGCTTTGCATTTGATCATTGATTTTGTTTTCAGTCTTCATTGATAGGCTATTATAGTGATTTAGAAACATGAGCCTAGGATTTATGGAGTGTTTTTGAGGCATTGAAAGATATTACCACCATTGTTGACAAAGACAAGGATGCTTGATCAAAAGAGAACTTGAATTTGTCACATGGGTATGGTTAATCCATTTGGGAAGGTAATATGATGTTTCTTTCTTTCATTTGCTTCTTTCTATATTTTGTAATTCTCATAGGAATAGATAGGCTCAGTTAATTAGTTCTTTATGCATGTTTCATTATTTATGGACTAATGCTTGACTAACTTGATTTCTAATCCTCTCTACATCTTGGCATCCCTAGTCAGACTAGACACATCTCACACTTGAAGAAGATCAATTTTTATCTCTAAAATATTTATTTGGACCTTTAAAATTCTTACAAATTTATTTTCAAACTTTATTTTACCTTTTTTTTCACCATGATTTTACACAGTAATCGACATCAGCAAGTAAGACTGATATCAGTTACATATCTTAACTGATCTTAGTTGGCAAAACTAACATCAGTTATATACCTATTGAAATGGTCATAGTGGTATAACTAATGTTGGTTAGATAATCGATATCAGTTAACCAAAGTAACTATCATTAGTTGTAGATAATTGACATAAGTCACTATGTTTTTCTTAAAAAATAGACTCGAGAGATATTTTTCCAAAGTTCATTATTTCAAACCAAAAATATCTTCAAAGATAAAGGACATGCTGACATTTTTCCTATAGGACAAAGCTTGAAATTTGATAAAAACATGTTTAAATCACCTTTTGCATGCTTAAAAATCAATGAGGAACTTTGTCTTGGTGTTTAACGAAGAATTTAGATGTTTTGGTGAATGTTTTTAAAGTTTACAACTAAGACCAAGGGGTCAAATGAACACCACCAAATATTTCATATATGCTTAAAATTGAACACACTTATCAATTTTTGTTTGCAATTATTGTTTAATTATATTTTGTTTGGCAAATAGAGGAATGTTGCATGTATGCTCTTCCATTTGTCCCCTTTAGGGAACCCTTGTAATCAAAATTACCATTCTTATTAAAAATAGCCTATTTCAAGGCTTAGAAAGAATGTCATTGAAAGTGCTCCCCAGAAACTCATCAAATTTTGGGTGATCTTGAAAATAACCCTAAAGTCTTTATATTTTATGCATTCTTTATTTTCATGTAAACTTAGCTTGCAAGGGGAAGTCATTACCTCCCAAAGGTTCTTTAGGGAAGCTTTGACCTAGGGTTTCACCTCCCGGTATTAACTTCATTTGACTCCTTTGGAGTTGCACGTGGGATGTATCTATATTTGGACATCATAATACACTAAGTGAACAACATGATGTGGTGGTTGTAAAAATGACTTGACCTTTTTACAACTAGCCAATGCCATGATCACCTAATTTTTGTGCTTGTATTTTACATCATTTGACGTGAAAATTAATATGTAATTGATTCCCCTAGAATGATCAAAACCTTACTAGTTTAGTAGACCTCACTTTGTCATACCTTATCAATTTAGACTTAAGATTTTTTTTTTTCATTATCTTACATGTCTTGATTTATGTCTAAAAGTGCTTGTTAACTCAATGAACTTAACCAAAACACATTATCCTCAATTTTCTTGAGCAAGGGAGGTGTTACATTGTCCAAATGGAAAATTCATCTTTTCCTTGTTCAAATTGTTATCAAAAACTTCGTGTCATGTCATTCACTTTGGCATACTCATGTTGCCCAATTGAGTCTAGATCTTATACCTAATTTCTTTAAATCCTTCATTTATAATCCACATTTCAAATTGAACCTTTTTGAGTTCTAAGGGTTGGTTTGTCAAAGTGGGTTCACTTATTTTAACTTGGGTTCAATTTTACATTTGGATTGAAGGTCATTTATTAAGACTCAAAATCACATTATCATCTAGGTTGACTCAAGTCATCTTGTGTATCACTCACGCTTTGAGTCTTAGAACATATTTTATCCTAATATATTCATGTGGCAATGTTGTGCTACCTATCTGGTCCTAGATTTATACTTAATGATTCATTTATGTTTTTACATCTTAAATTACTTAGTTCATTTTATCTTCCTCATAATCTAGAGAGTTTTCCTTTGAACTTTTAGGGTCAGCTTGTCAAAGTTGAATCTAGATTTTATAATACGGGGGTATCACAAAGATCTAAGTTTTGGTGTACTATTTTTCACCTTGGACATTTGGGTTACCTTACTCTCTTCTTATCTATATGATTTCAACTTTACCAAAGGTTGAGTAAACTCATGAACCAAATCTTATAAATTGTGTGTGGTTTCAAACCAACCTCCCTTATAGTCTCATTGGTACCTTGGTTATTTGTTTAAAAAAGAGCCAAAAAATTCTTTGATTAGTTGTCAAACATTGGTCCAAAGTTAGTCAATACATACAGCAACTCTTTTTAGACATTACTCAAAGGTTCACTAGTGAGACCTCTTATGGCCTTAGTTATGAAGATGATCAATTTTATGATGGCCAAGTTAACCCCATTAGTTTTTATGATATCCCTAAAATAGTAGGATTTGAAGATGATTACAATGGATATCAACCCCAAAAATATCAATATGAAGCCCTTCTTAGATTGATAGAATCCTGTGCTAGACTACCTTCTAACTTTCCTATAGAACAATTTCATACCTTAGTTATAGAAGGTTAACAATGATGACAAGATCAAGATTTTGTACAAATGGACATACCTTCTTCCTCTAACAAAGGAAAGGAAATATAAATGGATTCAAAACCGACAAATATGGATCTTCTAGCTAAGATCAAGATAATAAGTCAACCATATGCAGTTCAACTTATCGTAGACTTAACTAACTCCCTAATTGCCACTTCAATTCACAATAATGCTTTGAAAGAATAAGGAAATGTGGTTGAAAGTACACAAAAAATATTAGATGAGAACATTATTATAGTGGATCAAGGTAATCTAAATGAATAGTTAAAGTCACAAGAGACCTTACAAAATGTTTCATTTGACACATAATAAATGTTAGTCAATCATAAAGAACCTCTTGTTACTTTACAAACTTAGAAACCCAAACATTCAATTTGAATTGAGGAAATGCCTCAAGAAAATTTGGCTATTTATTTCCAACCCACCCAAAAATTGTTAAATAAACATAGAAAATTCCAAAATCAACATAGTATGAAATGGCCAAATTTAGGGAATGTTTTACAATCCAAGAATAAATGGCCTATGTTATCAACTGAAGGGGAAAATCATAACTAATTCATGGATTAAAAGGTATACACTCCCTATAGATTCACACAAAACTAGGGTCACATTCCACCCCAATAGCAACAAAACCAGGGGCACATTCCACCCCAACAACAACAAAACTAGGGGCACATTCCACCCCAACAACAACAAAACTAGGGACACATTCCACCCCAACAAAAAAAAAATTAGGGGCACATTCCATCCTAATAACAACAAAACCAGGGGCATATCTTACCCCAACAACATCTTATCCAATCCACAAATGCACCAAACATGCAAGAATGGAATTCTATGAAAGAAATTTTCAAAATATTGGAGATGAATAATAGAGTCCAAAAGTACAAATTTGATGAGATATGCCCATATCCATTTGATTTATCTATTCTCCAAAACCCCTTTCCACCTCATTTTGAGGCACCCAAATTACAAGTACAAAGGAAAAGGAGATCTATGTGATCACATACAGGCATTCTTTATATTATGTCAAGTGGTTGATTACAGTAGTGAGTACTTATTACAAATATTTTCATAAAGTTTAATGGGACAAACTCTTTATTGGCTACTTAAACTACCCAAGGGATCAATTGTGGTTTGGAATTACTTATCAAAAAAATTTGTTAACCATTTCTCATATAACATAGAACATGAATTGACTGTTGTTGACTTATACAAAGCCAAGAAACATGATGGTGAAACTTTTACTCCTATATGTAATGGTGGAGAGCATTAGCAAGCCACTCTCAACATAATTTGCTAGATAAATAGTGGGCTAATATCTTTGAATATAATTTACATCCTAAATTTCTGCATAATCTATGGTTATCTTGTGTTATTTCATTTGAATAAATTATTAAAAAAGGAGTGTAGATTAAGAAGGCTCTTATTGCTAAGGGATTAGACTAAATCACTAGTTCAAATAGCTATGCAGGATAAGTCTAAGGTATTTAGCAAAAATAAGAACATGGTTGGAAATGGGGTGATAGAAATAAGACATGTACAAATGGTGCAAGCTATTCCTCCTTCTAATGTATAATTAAATCCCCCAAATCCACTACCTAATTTTTAGAGACAACCTCCATGAAGGACATTTCATAACAATTTTAGAGTCTTTAGCAAGTTAGGAGAATTAGTTGAAATAATGTTACAAAAGCTCATTGTAGCTAATTTAATTATATGGCTAGTATTAAGGCCATTTACTCAACATGAACCAAAACCAAATTGGTACAAAGAGAATGAACGGTGTAACTATCATCATGTTACTGGTCATGGTGCATATCATTGCATTCAATTGTTACATATTATTGAGGAATTTATTAAAAGTGGTGAACTATAAATTATGTTGGCCCATAATAAGGACACAAATTAGGATATGGGAATCTATAAAGACCCCTCTCCTTGACATGATCCACCACCAAGAACTAATCAAAATGGTCACAATCAAAGATAAAAGCAAAATTAGAATCAACAAGGTCAGAATCATAATGAGCATAATCAAGATCATAATTCCCACACTAATAATGTGGCTTATAAAAATATACCTTATGACTATAATAATACTGTGGGAAACATTTCTGCAACCCAAATTGCCATTATTACTATAAAACTACGTACCAAATCTTATGTTCCTCGCAACATAGGACCCATCATTATAGGGTCAGCACCCTCTCCCTCTAGTAATTCCATGTCGGGTTTGCATCATCATGTTTCTACTCTATTTGCATAGGTTACTAATCTTGAACAATAGTACCTTTCTTTTAATTATAAATTCTCCTCACTAACCCAAAATTATTAGAATACACTTAGTCAGGCATGAGTCACCATCCAAGGCCCTTTGCCTTCCTCTTCTAATTATAATAAATACTTACCTCCTCTAGGTTGTGCATTCATAACTAGACACCCATGAGTTACCATCCAGGACCCTTCACCCACTTCTATTCATAAACCTAATGAGAACATTGTGCCAATGGTTCCAAAGTTGAATATTGTCCCAACAAAGACTAAACTAGTTTAATCCTTAGTTTAAAGGCCTTATAGTCTAATGGATCAATTACATAAAAACCTTACACAAATTTCCATATTTGAACTCTTACGAACATTTGATGTTCATAAAATCATCTTCAACAAACTTTTACAAGAGTATATTATGCCTAATGATATAAACCTTGATTAGCTTTAGAACCTAGTGGGATATTTATCTTCCTTTTAGTAAATTGCATTTTATCAAAAGGACATGTCCACCCTTGGTCCAAACCACAATAACCCACTATACATTGAGATAATCATTGTGGCTCACAAGATCAAACAAGTTTTTATAGATAATGGTTCATGGTTGAACATCATATCTCTTAAATTCGTGAAATGATTGGGTTACATAAATAAAGAAATTTAGCCAAAAACTATTATAATCAAGGCTTATGATAATACTAAGGAGTCATCAGGTACAATTTAGTTACCAGTCATGGTTGGGTCTATTTCTCATCAGACATTATTCCATATTATGGATATTGAGCTTCCTTATAACATAATTCTTAGTTGTTTGTGGATCCATAAGGTACAAGTATTTCCATCTACTCTTCACCAATGCCTTAAGTTTCCTTGTGATGGGACTGAGGTTCCTATTTCCATTGATCAACAGCCATATCAATACTGCAAACATCTCAAAGCAATTTTTTTTAATTATAAGTATTGTCCATGTTCTGAATTCATCCAAAGAAGAACAAAGCCATCTGAATTCATTATATAGACCTTAGTGGTCTAGCTACTACTTTGGTTGATCCATTCCTATAGCTTTGGCCAAGTGGGTTATTATTAATGATGTAGACCTTTCCATGTACAATATAAAGGATGTCTTATATATTTCAAAATTACCAAAATCCCCTAAAACATTTGGTAAGCCTAAAACTTTCAAGATTCCTAATAGACCTGATCAAATTTGACAACCAAAGGAGAAGCAATCAAAACCTCCTATGGTTTTTATACCTATAATTGTACCAAAGAAAGATCGAAAGGATTTTACCAGGGGAGATTGGCTATATTATGAAGGTCTTGTTGATTATTTTAAAAATCCAAAGTATCCTATCCCTATCAGGATAATGGATCATCTTGAATATTTAGGGAAAAGCCTTAGTCCATAAGCGCAAGGAATTTTTATACTATTATCATATAGTATCACCTAAACAAAGTCTGTAGTATTTTTCATCAAGGAATTAACAATTATTTTTAGTAATTAATTCACATTAATTTTTTTCTACTATTTTCATGATTTGATTAACTCACATAGTCTTAATAGGTTGTTTTTCAAATTACCATTTTAATTACACTATTTTACTCCTCTAAACACATTACCAAACCAATTAACATTTAAAACACCTTTAAATATTTGTCATCTCAAGGCCTACCTACTTGAATTTCGTCACCAAGGGGGAAGTTGACATGGTTTTCTGGCCAAGTATAAATACATAGTTAATGTTATATATTAGAAAAAAAATGACACCATTATTGATGTGGGATTATGAAGTGAGGGGGTAGGCCCCAATATCTAGATAATACCAATTTCAACAAATACACCTTTCAACCTAAACATCCTAAAACCAACTCTAGACTACTTTCTAGTTCATCATTTCATCTAGCTCTCTTAATACACTAAAATCAAAAGTTTCAAATAATATAATAACACTTAGGATGACCACTTAGTTAGCATTTCCTTTTTCATTTATTTCTTTCTCTCTAATCATTGCATGTTGTATTGAAAAAACTCACATTGGCCAACATTGGTGAAAGGTTTTGTGTTGTGTGCCCTAATTGGATAAATCACATTGATCTAATTGTTTGTGTGTTTTCATTCATTCTTGATTCAATTATATTGAAAAAATTTTACCTTATTTGAGGAAACTATCATTTTGGTCGATACAATCTCTTACAAAGTTATTTTTTCATCTTACCAGTAGTACATAGTCGACCTCTATGACTATGTCTTCTTATTCACCCTTTCAATTCTCTGTCTAGTGGTATGTATTCAGACTAAACAACTGTGTATCCTTATCAACCTATTTTACCTCCCTATTTGCAGTATAGAGTTGCCCTGATTGACTTTCTATTCTTGTCAACATATTTTATTACATAACATAGTTGACCTACATGACTTTGTATCCTATTTATAGACTTTGTTTCTACATCATCTTTATCCTTCTTAACCTTCCTCTCTAATTAGAAACATCTATTTTGAGGATAATAAAGATTTAAACTCAACAAATATGTTGAGCTGTACCAATCCCAATATGTTTTACCATAAATAGTTTATGGTTCCTACTTTAGATGCCAATAATGTGTATATGGCCACTCATACTATAAATTATAGGACTCCTCCTCATTCCTCTTCAATTCTCAACCCTCTAATCTCCTTACAAGATCAGCTTGGATTAGAGTATACTCATGAAATGATTTTTTTTCGTTAACAAATTTCCTCAACATTGAGGAAAAGACCCTTATACTATTCACACCCATATGATAAGTGGTAAACAAGAAGAACCCCATTCACCTTACCCCACATTATTACATAGATTTATTAGAAATAAATTCTTTGCCTCTCAAATTATTCCTTCTCTTTTGACCCCTTCTCATAATATGACCTCTTCTTCCTTGATTTCCTCAACCTTCATGCCAAGTATTTATACAAACATGGTAGGTTCAACATCTTGTGGGCCTTTTCCCTAAACTTCTCTTCTCAATTCATGCACTAATTCATCATTTTATAACCATGGTAATCATTCCACTAGTGCTTCTTCTTATAATCCTTCTAATAGTGCATCTTTTACAACACAAGCTAATCATGCTACTAGTTCCCACTTTTATAACAATACCTCTCAAGCTAATAATAACATGTATGCCACTACTCATAGTATACCTAAACCACTAATACCAATGCTAATTATTCACATTAAAATAATAACACCAATAAAACCTGTCAAATTTTATTGTCAACTCTTAACCAAATGAACTCCTTCCAAGCTAATAATGCCAACCAAATGATGTAAGTGTAGAATCACCATTAATATGTTTAATAGGGAGGGAACAATAAAAATTCCACCCCACCCCTCCTTTTAGGATTCTCATGGAAATCTTATCATTCAACCACCTCTTGTTAACAAAACAATCAAACACCTTTAAAAAAACCTCTTACACCTCAAATTTTTAACATAGATATAGGAAGTATCATCCCTACCATTAGTTATAGTGGGTTCGCTAATCCTACCTTACACTTAAAAACATTTGGAAATCCATACAAATATTGGATCAAGTTAAAAAAATTTACCACTACTGAGCTCTTAAAAAAAACCCTATCCAAAGATCCTTTAGATTGGTATAACCAACTCAAATCTCATTCCATCACTAGTTTGGAAGATCTAGTTAATGCTATAGTACAAGAGCTTTAAACTAGTGACTTCCCAAAAAATACCTAAAATAATTTTATTAATTATAAGAAATTTTAGATGGAAATCACATAAGCTTTCATCAAATAATGGAAAACTTTTTCTAAGTATGAACACAACATGGCAAATGATAACCTCTTTAATCTCTTCACTAACTCTCTTTGTCCTAAGTTGTAATATCAAGTTCAAACACTCTCTCCATGAACTTTGGAAGAGGCCATTAACTAAGCTAAGTGCCAATATTTCCTTGTGTATTAGTTTTAACCATATTAACCTCAAATGAGTGTTAGAATGCTTATCAAATATAAAAATTATCATGCTACTAATGATGGTGTCACTGATTCTTATGATACCCTTCATAATAGTCAAGCAATTACTCCTAACCATGCTCTAGAATAACCTTACCCTCCAAACCACATCTTTAATCCTCACTTTTCTCCAACAAAAAACATAAATGTTCATAAGACTTTATCCTTAGTATAACTCTAAAGGTGTCTACCAAGGCCTCTTCCATGTGAACTTGATCCCTATCATGCTATGAAATCATGGTATGATCCTAATAAATTCTATTAGTTTCATGCTTTATGGGGTCACTCTCATGAGACTTGAGGGAAATTGCATAACTTAGCTTTGGATTTCTTCTTTAGTACTAATTTTGACCATGATTCCATCATTTGTAAACATCAACAACCATATGACATTGGATTCAAATTTCATGAAGCACAAAGTAAAAATCAAGCTTTAAACTAAGATAATGCTCATCTAGACATTTACAAACACCTTCTTCCAAATCACCGAGACAATAAGGATTAATGTTCCTATTCCACTAATAATGTTGATAGTCTTTTAGACCCAACTCCTAAAGAAAATTTGGTCATTATGACTAATTTATGAAGGGTAGTTGCATTCATTAATTCTCATACCACCCGTGTGCACCAATCTTCTCACATATTTTGTGTTATCCAATATTCTTCCCTAACTCACCTAAAAAAGTTGTGGCAAGAGCACCTTATCTCATTTGATGAACTAATACCAACACCTCCTTTAGATAGAACCTCTCATACCATTTCTAAAATTCACCTAACCTGTTCACCCATCACCAATGATATTAAAACTTCTAACACTAATTCTTAAAATCTATCATAATCCAAACCTACATAAACTACCTCATCCTCTCATGATAATCAGCCAACTTGTCCCCTATTAAACCTCCCACATCCTATCAAAACAAACATAAATTCACTTCTAATCCTCCTTCTGAGGAACTCCTAAAACATTACACCCTTTACTAATTTGTCCCCTCATGGGTTATGATGAATGATATCCTATCATAGAGATTCCTAATATCCCGTAGTAAATTCCATTTCTCAAACTCATGTGGAAATCTCAATGTCATAGTAACCACCTTATCCAACTCCTCATTGAAAGGAACATCCCTCATCCTCCCCTAACAAGACATGAAGTTACTTATCTAGGTCAGAAGATAGAAGTTTACAATAGTGCAAAGAGATGTCTATACACATTGGCAGAATAATGGACACTTATCTCTATCTCAAATTCTCAATTACTTCTATGATTCTAGATGAGATTCCACTTCATGTGGATGATCCTCCCTTCATTATACTCATCCAAAGTAATGACATCCATGTGAAGTGTGACTTGATTGAAGATGTTTTAGGTACTTGTGTTACCTCCCTCTACTTCATTAAACCCATTAGATACTCTGAACGTAATCTTAAGTCCACACGTAACATGTGTCAAGGCTATGACTATAGGCAAATTATTCCCTTGGGTTGTGAATGGATCCCTATCACTATACCACCTATCATTGTTTGAGCAGAGTTTATGATCTGAAGTTTTCCTTACTCCTATAACATCTTGCTTTGTAGGCCATGGACTCATCTCATAATAGTTGTTACCTATTTAGCCTACCAATGTGTCAAGTTCCATCATAATTGTTCAATATAAAATATTAAAGGTGACACTAACCCTTGGAATTTTTAATAATTTTAAGAGCATGGTGTTTTGAAAATTTAAACCCTTTAACCCTTTCCAAGTGTTCCATTCCAACAATATTAATGTTTTAATTTCCCTGTCAACTATATGAGAGGTTACCATGGTCACCCCAAACTCATTAGGAATATACCAACTAACCTCTTAGATTCTGATGATGATGTGCCTAACAAGATCAACCTAAAGGAAAAAACATTCAATCCCTCTTCTCATATCATTTCCCATCATCCACCTTCTTTGAATTTGCATTCCCATCAACCACCTAGTGATGATATACCCGTAGTCTTAATTAAGAATCAACACTCTATTCATCACACCACATCTAATGACAAGGTCATCCCTTCTTGTGTAATTGATATTCATAAACCCAACTATGATGATGTTTATACATCAAATGCCCCATTTATAGGAGGTCTTGTTTAGGATCGAGATGATGAGATCTTTCATTACTGTTTTTCTTTATTTTAGTTTTTTCATTTATCTTATCTCATTATATCTTATATAGTTCCTAACTTTAACATTATTCTTCTTGCTCATAGGGTATAAATGGTGCACACACCTCTAGTTTTTTAAGAACCTCTCAAAATCATACTTATGGATCATGATATTAATGGTCCCTATCACTTATCTATATACTAGCATCCATATACCCAGGTTGCTTCTATGATGCTTGCTACCATCCTTCAGACCTCTATGTATCCCTCTCCTCCCTCAGCTAAGCCTAATCCAGATACATTCCCACTCTCCCTTTAGTTGAGTCTCTTCTTTCTTATGATCTTGTTTCTCCTTTTATCAAGCCTCATCTAGTCACTCAGTTGGCCCAACCTCTTCTTGGCAATGACCTTCTTCCTTTACTATAGCTTGTCCATTCACCACCCAATGGTTTAATCAACCATAATGTGACATTCATACAACTAGTCATTGGAATCAAGATTGTAAATTATACCAGCCTTCCCTAGATTTTGATTCTAATCCCTCTTTTAGTACACACATAGATTCTAGTAATAAACATATATGTTACTTCCATGGCACAGATAATTCTTCCTCCACTCATTATCATAGGCTTTGACAATTTATCACCACCTTGTATCCTACTCTTCCTCATCCTAAAAATAATTCTATACCTCCCCTAAAAGTATTACCTAAGTATATTACCAAATATGGAGAGGTCTATTGTTTATGGCACCAATGTAGTACCCTTCACATTGATCATTTATGCATACTTTAGTAGTATCTCTAAGATCACCTTATGGCCATTATTATGCCTATTATCCCTCCTCCTATAGTTCATTCACATAATAAGGATCCCACTTTTTACCCTATGTTTAACCCACCTATGGACACTTATTCATGTGTCATTTCCCCACCTATGGCAACTTCTTCCCCTATGGTTCCTCTAAGTGTGGTTCTTCCACTTGTTATCCCTCCACCTAAGGATCCTCTTTCATATATGGCCCCTTCTCCATCAATGACTCATCCATGTCCTATATATTTCACTCTTATTCTTTATCCTAAATATCCCATGCATGATGGCCCTCATCATCATGATACTTCAAGCATGCCTACAATTTTTATCAAGGATATTCAATGAGAGGTATTCTCTCATATTTTATTGAAGATTGATGAGACCATCACTATAGTTAGAGTCAATATAAAATATAAAATAGCCATAAAAAATAGCCATAAAAGATAGATAGATAGGATATTCAATTTATTTACTTTATATAATTTGACACTATCTCAAATTCTTATCTATCTTTTATGGCTATTTTTTATCTCACATTCTCTGTTATCTATGGTGTCAATTTATTTTCGTATGATAATTTATCATTATTTTTATGATTACATGATTTTTGAGTTCATTTATTTCCATGCATATCTTACAAATTTCTTATGATTATTTTTTACCTTGTCACTATGACATGGATAATCATTATTTTCACTTGGTTATTCAAACCTAATTCCCTTTAGTCCTCCTTCTTTACCATATGATTTGTTAGAAAAAAAATTCATCTCATTATAATATCATTTTATTGGTCCATCTTGGATCTCCCTTTATTAACCTTATTTCATTTAATAAACTAAACATACACATGGTTGAAACTTGAGATAACATGTTTGTTCATAAGTAAGCCTAAGTTTTCTAGTCAGTCATGTCATTCACTACTTATATTCCTTTAAGCCAAAGTATAAATCTCATTTTTGTGTATCACTCTCATGATTGGTCATTACAAGTGCACATATTAGAGGAATATTAAAAGCCATAATAATTTAAAATAAAAATCATTTTAACAAATGATAGTGATATAAAAGGTAACATTAAAAATTCTATAAGTTTGAATCACCTTAAAAGACAAGATTCAAAGCACATCTCTTTTTCCTAATTAAATCTCAAACTTGATAGTTGTCCTCATGATAGATATGAGGTCCTTTAGGATTTGGTAGGTGAGTAGATTGAAAAAAGAGAATAACAAAAAAAAATCATTTGGTGATACCCACATTCTCACACAAGTACCCATTCTTCACATTAGACTGACAACTCTATAAGAGGTCATGAGGAATAGGTAACATGTTGTGTGAAGGCAGGTCTAATTTACTTTTACGTGTTCAAATAACCAAATTGAGTTGATATTTATATATATTTGTGCATACTGTGAATGGGTATCCTTTTTATATTGATGGTCACTAGTCACTTAGTGTCTCTCTATGTCCTCAATGTGCCTCATGTTTCCTAAGGTCTTCTCATAAGATGCCTACATTATGATTTTTACATTCTCTCTTTCATTTCCCATAATACTAATACTTCCCCTTGAGAAATATTATTCCACTCACTGATCACTCCCCCACAAGGATTCCATTTTTGAGATTCAATGGAAGACCTTGGATAAGACCCTCAAAAATTACCAAATTACCATTCTAAGCATCCCCTTTAACATATTTTCCCATTATTTCCACCTCATTAGTATTTTCTTTATGAGTTTTAATGTAATACCATAGATAGGACCTAGTATTCCTCACAAAATTTTCTAATACCTAGGTCATAATGAAATTACATGTGCTCAATTTGAGAGAAGTTGTGATTGACCATGAGTTACATGCCATTAACATTATTTCCATCTTGATATAGTATTTTTTATGCTTCCTTCATTGATATTTCACTTTTATCTTATTATTTTTTGATTGCATGTAAGAATACAACCATTTTTATTAAGTTTTTCGTGATTCCTAACTTGAACTAGTGTGATCAATTTAAGTTCAGTTTTCCAATTTTGTTTCTCTTTTATACTTCCCAATGTGATTTAGTATAATTGATTGACTTAATTATTTCATTTTTATACAATTTTTCTTTCATGTGCTTTCCATTTTATTACATTACTTTCATATTTTCCAATGTGATATAGTGTGATTTTACTTGTTTTGATTTGGTGTGAATATTTTTCATGGTTTAAAAATATTTTGTTATCCTTTTTACCATATTTGGTTTATTACGCTGTCATCTTTTGTCATTGCACATTTCCCATTATTATATAGTATGTAGTACATTTATTTTTAATTAATTATACTTTTATAGGTCATTTTTACCATTTTATTTCTTAACCATGCATGAGTATCACATAATGCTATAAAATAAAACATTCCACATATATTTCCCATCACATATACAAAAAAAGCAAAAAAAAAACATGTGCTAGAAATAAATATATCCATACATCAACATCCACAACCAAATACAACTCATGAGATCAAAATCTAATTGCCAACTACATACATACATGCATACACACACACACACACACACACACACACACACACACACACACACACACACACACACACACACACACACACACACACACACACACACACACACACACACACACACACACACACACACACACACACACACACACACATGCATGTCCTTTCATCCTCTAGCCACCTATTATTGTACTTGACCAATCCATGGTCTCACATGCTATAGTTGAATCTTAGGTCTCTTGATTGGTAATCCTCCTCCTCTTATCCACCTTGGATATCTATCATATTATTCTAAAAAATTGGGAATTACTATAGGGACCTCTAGGTGCAAGATTTTAAACTTCCCTGGTAAGTATGGAATTAGATATAGCTTTACCCACTAGGTATAGTTTCTTATGATCTACACCCAAGCTAACCATATCTCCATGGTCAACTAACTAGGCCAAATAGTATAAATGTGTGTGTAAAGCTACCACACTCTTTCCCTTTGTGTGATCATATGAAAAGATGGCACATTGGCCATGGCTTATGCTACCTAGTCTTGTCTCAATCTAGTCACTCAAGGTAACCTATCATTCATCACATGGGGAAATCTAGATAGTTGATACATAGGGAACTTCTCATATATCTAAGAACTAAATAAAACCATTGGCCCCATGGTCTTATACTCTATAGACAACCTACTATAAATATCATGCATGAGATCAACCCAGATGATAAATCCAAATTCATATAGTGTTCCCTAATTCAAAATGGATTGACACAAGGTTATAACATATAATGGTACCTTTAGTATGACTTGTAATAGAGTACTCATGATGTCACAAGTTTGGTCATGGCCATTTGGATATATATAATCTACTCAATCTAAAAATCAAATAAACTAATCCATAAATCCAGTATATCCTATATGGGCATGTCACCCACCTGGCTAATGCTCATCTCTCTTCAAGATCATTTTTTATCCCTATGATCACCAATGTCCCTCCTATTGTTAGTCCAAGTAAAGCATGGATGTCCTCTAGTTTGATACCCACCGTTATGATTTCCCATCCACTACCCATCAAAAAGTGTTGGTTAACCATTCCCATGCTCTAGGGAGCATGACAATAAGATCAACACTCAGTGGGATGTGTCTCATCTCCATAATACCTTTAAAGCCTAGTGTAACTAGCTTTGTTCTATCCACATTCATCAATCTCTCCAATAGATCTGGTAGCTATGACACATGTATCACTTGCCAATACCTATGGTGTCTCAATAAAATATCAAAAAGCAAAGGATGTATCATATCTCCAAGTAATTAATAATCAAAATACATTCTCAAAATTTTAAAAAATAGAGTTCTTATGATTTAGTTTTTCCATTTTGCACATAATTAACCTATTCAATACTAAATCAGCCCTTTAATTTATTTTGGATACTACATCAGCCCTATCAAATTCATACTAAATGGGCCTATCTATTAATATATCAACCACCTTCTTTCTTTTGATACTATATCAACCATGTCTTACATAGTTGGCCTCTGTCAATAATACTACATCAACCATTTTGACTACAGCATATTAGCACTATTATACATATTCAGCCTTATTTCCCATAAAAACTAAGTCATCCCAATATTATGTAGTTGGACCCCTCTTACCAAACTAAATTGTTTCATTCACTAGTGAATCAACCCATTGGAGATCAAGTTTGGATTGTAGATGATAAAGAGTATGTTGTATAAGGAATTATAAATATCACCATTCCTCTTAGGATGATAACCTATACTCGCATAAAGGTATTATATGTATCCATCTTGATAATAAATCTCTTATCTATAATTAATATCTTGAATCATAAGGTTGAGGTTGATTTCATGATCAAGAATGGCACCAAATCCCATCTCCTCTCATAATAAGGTAAAGTAATTTCTAGAGATTTTCTAAAGGATCAATTATTTACCCTAGATATAGTTTTATTCGATGTAGTTCCTCTCTTTGACTCTACAATAGAATATAATGCTCTCTATCATTACTGATATGTGCACATTTTTTAATGTTATTTATACCAACTCAACTCTAAGGCCATGGTACATGGACTTAATCATCTATCCCATTCTTTGCTTGTATGTCCTATATTCCTTGACAACAAACATTAAAGGGTTCCATTCAAGATGATTTCTTCACATGATAAGGATCATCTCGATGTGGTAGATACCAATCTATGCAAACCCCTACCTACTTCTTTCCAAGGATTCAATCACTTTATGTCATTCATTAATGATTTATCTTGCAGGTCATTGGTGTTCTTTCTTAAGAAGAAGAAAAGTGAATCGTTTACTCATTTTTAGGTCTTCTACCAGATTGTTGTTACCCAATCAGGGAGGCCTCTTTATATCCTCCACTCAAATCAAGGGGATCCATTCACATCAAAGGAATTTTTGGAATTCTTGAAGTAACATTGCATCAAAAAACATTTAGATAATACATATGATGTAATGGAATGAAATTGTAATGAGATGGAATCATTCAATCATGGAGATGGATCATTACATGCTTTCAATTATGAAGTTAGAGGTGCCATTCTAGGCATAAATATTTTAGATAGTCCTATATTTTCTCAACATATCACATAAAAATATCTTGCTGGACAAGATACCAGAAGAGGTATGGAGTGTTCATAAAAATTCAATCACATCTAAGAGAGTTTGGTTGTACATCATATATACATGTCCTAGCTAAAAAGAGTAAGAAAATAAAATTGAGAAAAATCTAGTGCCTTATATTGGGGTATAGTACTACCTCAAAAGCATATCATCTTATGGATCTTGAGACATATAAGATTTGTGAAATTTGAGACATGGTTTGTGACAAGTCATCATTAGACTCATTTCCATAGAAGGAACCAGAACATACCACCTCTCATAGACTATTACCATAATTAGATGATGAGAATGAAGAATCATGCCATAAATAAGGTGAGTTATAAGAAGAATTATTCATTGATCTTATAAATCTAGAAGGTAATTCTTCATCAAATCAATAGTAGTATCAACATCCAAAATGGGTAGAAATAACCATTAGAGACTCAAAACTGGAATAAAATCTAGATACTTCATTAGGAGTTTGGATTAGAAGATAAGAGAGAAATGAAGTTAATATCACACTGATGAGTTCATTAGTTGAAAACATTGAACCATAGATAGTTCAAGAGGCTTTATGTCAACCTTAATGGAAGAAGGCCATAGATCATAAATATGATTCCCTCATAAAAAATAGGACTTAAGAACTTGTCAATATTCCTATAATGAGGAAATCTATTAGATTAAAGTTGATTTTTAATATAAAATACAAGGTAGATGGATCCATTAAAAAATACAAATCATAACTTATTATAAATGGATATGCTTAGCAAGAAGGAATTCATTATGAGGAGACCTTTTCACCCACTACTAATATAAGGACCATTATATATATATTTGAGAACTTATAACACAAAAAGGATGAAAGCTTCACCAGATAGACAATAAAATTGCATTTTTGAATCGTGATCTCAAAGAATAAGTGTACATGACCCATCTATAAGTCTCTATTGATGAACAACATTGACACAAGGTATGTCATCTTATTAAGTCACTTTATAGACTTAAACAAGCAACAAGGTCATCATACATTAAGATATATGCTCATGTATTAGAGCATTGATTCATTTGTATCCCCTTAGATTTCAATTTATATACCAAGAAGATATGCACAAAGATTGTCATTATTGTTTTGTATGTGGATGATCTTGTGATCACCTAAAGTTCAAATGATCTTGTTGAATAAGTAAGCAACTTGAATAAATCCTTCAACATGGTATATTTGGGGAAACTTCATTATTATCTTCACTTGGAGATATGGAAAAAAATATAAATATTTTTGACTCATAAATGAAATGTACCAAGATATCACTTGAAACATATGGGATGATAGATTGTAAATAATTATCAAATCTGATGGAGAAAGGCGTGCAATTATTTTAATTTTAGGATTCACCTCAAGTGGATGAAACTCACTATAGGTAGCTTGTTCAGAGTCTCATTTACTTGACATATATCAAACTAAACATATGATTTAATGTCAAATATATTTTGATATTCATGCAACATCCAAAGAAGAGTATTTCATTTCACCAAAGAATGTTTTGAGATATGCCCAAGTTATAGTAGATTATGGTTTGGAATACATGAAGAACTCACATTTCTTCTTATAGGATTACATAGACTTTGACTATGTTGGATTTGTTGATGAAAAGATATCAACTTTAGGATATATATTTTATGTCAAATTAGACCAAGGTTGTGGAATAGTAATAATAAATTTTTAGTTTATCTCTCATCAAAAAATGTAGAATATCATGCTAGATGAGGAGTTGTGTGCAAAGTAATTTGGTTACATCGCATTCTATCTGACATAGACATTACTAAAGATCAACCACCAATCCTTTTTTGTGACAATCAGGGTGTCTTGAAGCTTCTCAAGAATCCAATATTTCATGAAAAAACCAAACACATTGAGGTTCAATTCCATTAAATTTTAGAATAAGTCTTGTACCACCACATTCATCTCCAATACTGCCCAACGGATTCACATACAATAGATATACTCACCAAGTCACTTTCTAAGGCTAATTTTGATCTATTTCAATTTACATTTATAATAAAAATGTAATAAATGGGGGAGTTTTAACATATTTTTTTAACTATTACATTGTGTATTTACCTATAAGTGTTTTTTAGTGTAGTGGTTGAGAGGCGATTGAGAATTATATTTACAAAGTGGTTACTCGATTGGTTTGATATGGTTTATGTAACTACTTTTTTTTAACTGGTTGAGAATGTGTAATATTATTAATAAAATTACATTTGTGTTTTTAATGTGTAGTTATTAGTAAATCTAACTAATGAAGTAATAAAAACAAGTGGTAGTGTGTCCTTAGATTTAAATGCATGTCCATACAATTTTTTCCCTAAATTTGACAATAAATTATAAATTAGGTATTTATTTCATAACAAGATCACATATTTTATATTATTTTCCATCATTTACTTGATAAGTCAATCATTTTAATTTACTCAAACCAACTAATTCACCTCGCCTCCCCCTCCCCCCACCATCTCAAATGCAGTTTCCTATGAGAGGCAAGGGAGGGGAAGGGGGAGGGGGGGGCGGGGACGGGGGGGTGGGGAGAAGAGCCCGGCCCCACCCCTAGCCTGCCATCCTATTTAATTTCACTTGTAATGTCTTCATGGATATAATTTTTTAATTTTGGAAATCCACAAAAAATTCCAAAATTTCCATCCAAACATGTTTTGTTATAAAATAATTGTCCATCTAGTCTTTTACAAAATATGGTTGGAATAAATTAGTTGGTTGATTTTGGTGGAATTTATATGCAACATTCCTCAAAAATGTTGTCAGTATGAAAAATACAATGTATATAATGAAAAACATCATAGTTGATTGAAAATTTAACATGTTGCCTACAAGAACAAGTGGGATGTGTGTGATTTATTTTTAGATAAAATGGTCTAGCTATATAAAAATATCTTTGATGAGTAGAAAGTTATGGATAATTTTCCAAAAACTTAGAGTATAATTATGTTTGGGTCATATCCAAAAAATGTTTTAGATGTGATTCATGGTTATGAGAAGCAACTCTTATTTTCACGACATCTATTGTTTTAGGTTAAAGACTCATATTTTATTTCCAAATTTGTGAAAGTAAATCTTTGAGAGAAACATTATATAGCCATTTATTTTTTATATAAGATTACCAAAAAATCCACAAAGGTCATTGGTATTGAAATCATTAAGCCTTTTGTGTCTTTCTTCATTAATGTTTTTCTATTTATGTCTAGTGTTTAGCTAGTTTTAGAAATCAATCATTTTTTCCCTATATTTCTACTAATTACACAAGTTTTAATTATATGTATAGAACAATTACAATATTTATTGCTTTAGTTTTGGCCTAGAGTATGATATGAATCATGTAAATTTTTAACAATTTTGTTGTTTTGGTCATCCATGTTAGATGTTCTTGCTTCTAGGGTGTATATTATAGGTCTCATCTTAATCAATTTCATCAACAAAATAAATAATTAACATTTTTGAATTTCAAAATCTAAATTGTCAAAAAAAATCCCAGATGTTTTCAGATAGTCTTATTTAATGGTGTTCAAACATTTTGATATTCATTGATTTCAAAATATTTTTTTCAACTTCAATTAAGTACTTTCCTTTTCCACTCACAATACTTGGAGGTGTTATTAATGGTGGAACTTGTTCATTAGGTGTTTCAAAATTGTTATGTTTGCTACTCATTTATTCATTGTTACTTTCATTTTGAGTCTTTTCATGGAATTTTAATTATTATTACTTTCAAAATTATGTGTTTCCATGATTTTTTCATTGTTAGGGGGTAAATCATAATCAATAGATTCATCATCAACAAAATTAAAAAAACATATACTTTAAATGTGGACTTGCAACATGATTTGGATTTCTATGTAAAAATTTGTCATTGTTAATCATTTTGTCATTATTGATTTCATCATTATCTACAACATTTGGTTCATTCCAGATAATATTTTTACCTTGTCTTGAGAAAAATGTTTGAACTCAATTATTTTATTTTTCTCTCAACTATTGTAATTGATATGATGTTTTGTGTTTTAACTACTTCCTATTCCTTGAATTAGAAATATCACCATGACAAACCAAATATAAATTTGATATTTTTTTTATGGTGGAGTATCAATGAACAATTTGATTATTTTTGTCTTTACTGTGCAAAGTGTAGAATGTGCAAAGAATTTATGTTGGGTTAGAATTATCAAAATAGTCTAAACATAAACATTAGGTAAATATTTATGTCTATCTTAACATTAATGTGTACATGTTATAATGGATACTTGTTATATATACTATATATATATAGACATATATCATATTGTTATGATATATGATTATATTATGTGATACAATCCAATGTTATATTATTATGTGATGTAATCCAAACTATGAAATATTATTATATCACATAATTCTATATATTTACCTATGTATCTACATTCATGATATAATTTTAAGGTCTTTTTAATGATATGTTATACTGTATATAATATATTGATCCATAATTTAGGTTCATATGCTCAATTTAGCCCAAATCATGTCTCTAACTGTAGTAATTGACTAATTGGATCAATTCATAATTGATTTAACCTTAAATACTATCTCTAATTACACCAATTGACTAATTTGATCAATTCATTACTAGCTTAGCTTTAAATCACATCATGTTGTTGTATATTTAGGTTGAAAGGGCTCAAATTGGTCATATTTTCCTTTATGATTACATTATTAGAATATATCATTTATTTTGTAAAGATATTAGGGTCAAATGACCCCAAAATTACATCCTATATATAGTAAATATTAGGTTCATGGGGTTCACTTGAGTCAATGATTTATAATCTCACACCCTTAACCATAAACCCTATTATGTAATTTAGGTTCATGGGGCTCAATATGGCCCAAATAACATGTCTAATTACACAAATTTACTAGTAAGATCAAAATTTAACATAATCAAGGCCAATTTAACACTAACTCACCTTCTACATTTTTAGTTAGGTTGAAGGGGCTCAAACTGGCCCCAAAATCCTTCATGACTGAATAGGTGGACTACATTTGGTTTAGGGTGTGTGACAGTGGGGTTAATTGACCCCCAAATTACATCCTGTATAGTAAAAATAAGGTTCATGGGTTGAATTTCATCCAAATTGCACCATTGATTATAACAACCAACAAAATGGCTCGATATATGAAAAAATATGATCTCCTTTCTATCCCTAAATCACATCATATACTTGCATTTAGGTTTAATGAGTTCATATTGACCCTAATTACCCTCATATTTGCATCTTTGATAAAATTTATAGGGTCTATTAAGCCATATGTTTCATCATATACAATGGATTGAGCCATAATTTAGAGTCCCAAGCCTTAATTTGGCCCAAATCATTTCTCTAATTTCACTAATTGACTTATTGGATCAATTCATGACTAATTTTCTCTCAAATCATTCCTTTTCTTGTATTTAGGTTGAAGTTGGACTCAATTTATCCTCAATTTCATTTACGATTTTACTTATAGAATATTTCATTTTTTGTTGTGATATTGGGCTTGATTAATGCCTAAATTACGTCCTATATAGTTAAAGTTAGGTTCACAAGATTTAATTTCATCCATCTTTCATTGACTAATTATAATGTTAAACCTTACACTGTAAACCATAACCTATAATTTAGGTTCATAAGGCTCAATTTAGCCCAAACCACATCTTTTATTACATAAATTAACTAGTTGGATCAATTTATGACATAATTAATGTTCATGTAATACAAAAATCATATCATGATCTTGCAAATTAAATTGAAGTGGCTCAAATTGGCCTCAATTACATGTATGATCGATTGAATAAACTATTTAATTCGTTATATGATAACATTAAAGTCAATTTGACTAAAAATCAAAATTAATTTAATTTTTTTAAACTATGAAAAGATTATTGAAAATTATCAAAACCCAAGATGATTTTTTTTTTTTTAAAGTGAATTTAGGAAACTATAGTGGAAATTTTTAAAAATTCAAACATTTAAAAATTTAATGTTTTAAAATATTAAATTAAATTGTATTTGTTTATTAAAATTATCAAATTTAAAAAATTATTTAAATTTTGTAAAATTAAGTAAATTTTTAAAAAAATAAAAATAAATTATTATAAATTTAAGTAAACTTCCATAAATTTAAGATTAATTCAAAAATAATAGAAATTGAAGAAATTAAGGAAAAATTAGCAATTTTTTTTTCTTTTTTTTTTTTTAAAGGTTAGGTTTGATAAATTTAGAAGGAATTACCGAAATTAAGCAAAATTATTATAAATTGAAATTTAAGAAAAATTGGAGAAAATTAAAGTATTTTAGGGAAAACTAAAAAAAAGTTAAATTTAGAATATTTTTTAAAATGTAAGGAATATTAGGAATGCTAAAAAAAAAAATTGGCAAATTTTTAATTTTTTTTTCAAAAAGAAAAGAAAAAAGAAGAAAGAAGGGGAAAAAAATAACAAATAATGAAATGGTTGAATTTTTTTTTGGGTAGGTTACATAAAAGTACAATAATTTGTTGAAAATTAAATCTTTTTTAATAAATTTAAAAAATTATAGAAATTAAAAAAATAATGATCTAAAATTCAATAGATTAATAATATTTCAACATAGAAAATTATGGGAAGTTTGATAAATTTAGAGATATTTATTATATTAAAATAAAATACATTTGATTTTATAAATATTAAGTTATATTTATAAATATTTTTTTAGTGAATTAAAATTAATTAATAATATTGTTTAAAATTAGTTAATTAAAAAATATTAATTAATATTATTATTTATAATCAATTTAAATTATTGAATTAATTAATTATTTTTTAGTTAATTAAAAAGTGGGTTTTTTTTTTTTTTTTTTTTGCAATGAGATATTTAGTTATTGTTAGATTGTGTCGTATATAAGAGAAGAAAAAAATAGGGGATGTTTGGAGCGCTGTGGTTTATAATGATTCTACTTAAAGCTGGGTTTAGGATTTGGATAATGTATTTGAGCATGATGAGTTTATTATTTGAGACCAATCATGATTTTTTTTACTCAATTTTTATTATATCATTATATTTTTATTATTATTTTATTATAATGTTTAATTATTTTATTGAATTACATATTTAATTTATGTTTGGATTAAATTTTATTACTTAAAAAGTCAAAAAGATATTATTTTTATTTTTGGATATATATAGAGAGATATAAGTTTATAAATAATAAAATAAAGTAATTTTAATTATTTATTTCTTAAATATAAATTAATATTTATAAAATAAAATTTAAACTTTAGTCACATTTTATGCTGATCTTGTGTCAAACTAAAAGTTGAAATAAGTCCTTTATTTAAAATCCTTTTTAAATTAAATTTGATATCACTTATAAATTAATTCTTATTTCACATTTAATATCATACTTAATATTAAACCTAATATCATAATTATAATAACATTTAAAAATAAAAATAAAGTTATATTTAATAAATTAACTTTAATTGTATTTGAAGACGATTTTAATTTCAACAAATAATATTAACAAAATCATTCAAAAACATTAACAAATCACCTAAATGACATTAGGAAGTAACATTAAAATGATTTCGTTATCAACTTTAAAAAATCTGTGTCAACATTATATTTATGAAATTAAAAGTTGACATTAAAAACAGATTAAAGACACGTCTTTCATAGTCTAACTTAAAAAATGAAATTTGGTCTACAATCTGCTTAGTGATTTAAAAAGTTCATGCCTCATAAATTGATCATTTGCTTACTTGACTAAAGGTAGAAGACCAAAAAAAAGATATACGTTCTCCTTAATTTTAAAAGGATTTTCGTTAAACATAGAAAGCATACATGAAAATCAACAAACTATATATATATATATATATATATATATATATATATATATATATATATATATTATATTATATAATATAATATAATATAATATAATATAATATAATATAATATAATATGCAAACTTAAGAACACCATCGACGTTATTATTCCACAAAAGGAATTGAGAATTTGCAGAGCAGTAGCATATCCGTCTTTTATTTTATTTGCCTGACCTTATTTAATAGGAAGTGCTACGTAATTAGTTTAGCAATAGAGGTTGGAGCCACGATCTACTCCCAACTGTTGGCAGTACTTTTGGTAATAACCGACGCGGCTGTTGACCGAGTCAGGGTCAGCTCCGTTACATTTTCCACCATTCACAGCTTGAATTGTGGCTCCGAATCCCTGTCCAGAGGTATGGCAGTATGACAGTCGCTGATCCAAAACCACATTCTAATAAACTTTCAAAACTCTGATGAATTATAATAAATTAAAAAAAGTATAAATGCCCTCAATATTGATCAAAAATCAAGATGAGCACCTCTAATTTCTCTTGTTATAGGGGTTAGAGTAGGAGCTCTTGGAATGGCCTTATTTTAATAAATAATTTTTGTTCTCGTTATAAAAATTTGT
>JARHVA010004519.1:872500-875000 GCA_037957365.1 Torreya grandis | reverse complement strand
AAAAAATTATAAAATACTCAAGGGCTTCTTACATCAAATAAGTTGGATATTTATATGGACACCATGTAATTTATTTTGAAGATGTGAAATCTATTTCATGCTTCTTAATGAATTTGGAAACAATAAATCATCTCATTGAAGTAAAAGAAGAGGTTAGTGCCATTAATTTAATCATTAGAAGATACAAACACATAACATTAATCATTACGTTCTTGATAGTATGTAATATTGTCATCCTTACCTTATTTGGTCCATTCACTATTTCCCTAACTCACAATTTAAAATAGATCCTCTATTATCTTAAAAATACGTAAAATTATATAACAACATATATTTATCAATCCTATCAATCCTTATTCAACCCATAGGTTTCTATTAGGCCCATTTTATAGTATTTATCATGTTAGAACATGTTTACACTATGTTTAATAGGGTTGAACTACAGTCTTTTTCCCCATACATTAATAGTTACTTTTAAAATAAATGCATTTCACAAAGACCCTACTACACCTTTTGAAATTTCATTAGTGAAAATATTCCAAATATTAAATTATTAGAAAGAAGAAAGTATTTGACATTATTACAAAATAAATAATCCTCCCATTAATTTATAAAATTTAGAGGGATACATGTGTAAAACCAAAGGGGTACCCATCGATCATGTCAAGGATACAAAAATTCATGTCCTATCATAATGCATAATGTTTAGGTATTGGTAGAAATAGAAGTTACAAGGCAAGATATAAAGAAAGTAACTAATATTTCTTAAATAATGATAAGGTTAAGGGAGGAATAAAAGTGACATGAATTCCTCATATATACACTCATAAAAAATATTTAAAATCTTCTCACATGATAAAATATGTATTTTTAGTACTCCTACTCCAATGCATCAAATGGACATCCGTTAAATTGCAAATTTCATTGAATATTTATTAATAGTTAGCCAACACCTTCCAAAATATGATATGGCCATGATATCAACAAAATATTCTCTTGTGATAAGATTCATATCATAGTAAATGTAAATTCAAGGAATGATCACAATGTAACCCCACATACTTAAGGAAGTTCTCAAGTATATCAAGTAAATCAGTGTAATTGTCACTAAGATTATAATGAAGTCCAAATTTGACTTCATGAGTTACAAAAAATAGCCATCCTTCCTTTAACACTATTCATTGGCATCCACATGACTGATCTAGGCAATATTTTAGGTGACAATTTAGGTGACAGTTCTACCCCAATCGGTGGTAGAACTTTCAGGAGCCATGACTTTTGCACCATAACTCTGTTTGACTCCCTGCTTGAACCATTGGAAAGATAATAATGAGGTGAACATCGTGAGATGGTATAAGTTATGATTTATGGGATTTTACCCATAAAAACAAAATTTAAGTGACCTAAATTTCAATTTTAGTAGTGCAGTCTAAAAATAGTAAGTTTTTAAAAATAGTAATTCCTCAAATTTTGTATTGTTGTAAATCATAAAATTTGAACCACTTAATCTCCATCAATATTTGTGACCTTCTACATCCTCCTCCTACCTTCAAAATGTGTATAAATGAAGATGTAACCCAAAATAGAAATCAGACATCTCTTCTCAAAGATAAGCATATGTTTGGGTCTGTAAGTTTGATTAATAAAACATCTCTTCTTAGAGATAAAATTATTACAATTGTGTTGTTCTTATTTCTTGAATTATATTTCAACCAAAGCATTTGATGTTTCAACTCTGACTACACAAACAAAAAAAATAGAGGTAAATAGACACCAAGTTGAAGAAGTTCGTGGCCTTCCATCCATAGACTAATGGTTAGACAGAAATGGTGAACAATCGGGCCCTACACAACTCCATAAAACACAGTCCATTACAAATTTTTTCTTCTTTTTTGTTGAATTATATTTTAATGAAATATCCATCCTTCCTTTAATGCTATTCATTAATGTCCACATGACCTAGGCATAAGTGTTTATGTAGAAAAACTTAATATTTACACATGTCTAGCAATTATAATCCATCCTCCCTACAACAGATCAACCATAGATTCATTCAAAATAAAAAATGGAAGTACTGTTGTAACCATAAAAAATGTCACACATTATAAGGTGAACATAAAGATAAATTATATGAATCAACATAGGAAATAGATCCATCCAAGTGCAAGCCAAGGCCTCAAAATCCTTCACTATCTGCCAAAAAAATGTAGAGACTAGGTCCATACCTCAAGGACACTCACATGGAAAATATCTAAATAGAATTTGATATACATTTTTTAGGAGTTACACTTCAAGACGTGTATAAGTTGTTGTTTGAGGATATCGAAGATGATATGTATGCCAAAGAAGAAAAGAAGTAGTTTTTATTATAGTAGGTAGTCACACATTTTAAGTGTGAAATGATGTTACATCCATCATGATTATAAAAACTAGTTCACTTTCAAATTCCATTTTGGTGGACACAATTGCGATAGAAGAGGATGCCAAGTACAATTTGTAA
>JARHVA010004519.1:867500-870000 GCA_037957365.1 Torreya grandis | reverse complement strand
TCCTTTAGGATTACACTATTAGAATATTTCATTTATTTTGTAAAGATATTAGGGTCAAATGACCCTCAAATTGGATCCTATTTATTGTAAATATTAGGTTCATGGGGTTCACTTGCATCAACTAATTATAATCTTGCACCCTTAACCATAAACCCTAGTATGGAATTTAGGTTTATGTGGCTCAATATAGTCTAAATAACATCTCTAATTACACAAATTTACTAGTAATATCAACTCTTGACATAATCAAGGCCAATTTAACACTAACTCACCTCTTACATTTTTAGTTATGTTGAAGGGGCTCAAATTGGCCCCAAAATCCTTCATGATTGAATAGGTGGACTACATTTGGTTTAGGGTGTTGTGATAGTGGGGTTGATTGACACCCAAATTACATCCTATATAGTAAAAATAAGGTTTATGGGTTGAATTTCATCCGAATTACACCATTGATTATAACAACCAACAAATTGGCTTGATATATGACAAAATATGGTCTCCTGTCTATCCCTAAATCACATCATATACTTGAATTTAGGTTTAATGAGTTCATATTGACCCTAATTACCCTCATATTTGCATCTTTGATAAAATTTATAGGGTTTATTAAGCTATATGTTTAAAGTCCCAGGCCTTAATTTGGCCCAAATCATTTCTCTAATTTCACTAAATGACTTATTTGATCAATTCATGACTATTTTCCCTAAAACATTCATCTTCTTGTATTTAGGTTGAACTTGGACTCAAATTATAATCAATTTCATTCATGATTTTACTTATGGACTATTTAGTTTTTTGTTGTGATATTGGGGTTGATTTATGTCTAATTACATCCTATATAGTTAAAGTTAGGTTCACAGGATTTATTTTCATCCATCTTTCATTGACTAATTATAATGTTAAACCTTACACCGTAAACCATAACCCATAATTTAGGTTCATAAGGCTCAATTCAGCCCAAAACACATCTTTTATTACATAAATTAACAAGTTGGATCAATTTATGATAGAATCAATGTTAATGCAATACAAAATCATATCATGATCTTGCAATTAAATTGAAGTGGCTCAATTTGGCCTCAATTACATGTATGATTGATTGAATAAAATATTTAATTCATTATATGATAACATTAAAGTCAATTTCACTAAAAATCAAAATAGATTTAATTTTCTCTAAATATCAAGAGTTTAAGGAAAATTATCAAAGCCCAAGATGAATTTTTAAAAAAGTGAATTTAGGAAAATATAGTGGAAATTTTAAAAAATTCAAACATTTAAAAAATTTAATGTTTTAAAATATTAAACTAAATTGTATTTTTTAATTAAAATTATCAAATTTTAAAAATTATTTAAATTTTGTAAAATTAAGTAAATTTTATATAAATTTTTAAAAAATTAAAAATAAATTATTATAAATTTAAGTAGACTTCCATAAATTTAAGATTAATTTCAAAAATAATAGAAATTGAATAAATTAAGGAAAAATTATCAAATTTTAAACTTTTTTTAATAAAGAGCTTAGGTTTGATAAATTTAGAAGGAATTAGTGAAATTAAGCAAAATTATTATAAATTGAAATTTAAGAAAAATTGGAGAAAATTAAAGTATTTTAGGGAAAATTAAAAAGAGTTCAAATTAGAATATTTTTTAAAATGTAAAGAATATTAGGAATGCTAAAAAAAATTGGCAATTTTTTTAAAATGAAAAGAAAAATAGAAAAAATAATGAAATGGTTGGATTTTTGTTTGGTAAGTTACATAAAATTAAATTAATTTTTTTTTATAAATTTAAAAAGTTATATAAATTTAAAAAATAATGATGTAAAATTCAATAGATTAATAATATTTCAACATAGAAAATTATGCGAAGTTTGATAAATTTAGAGATATTTAATATATTAAAATAAAATACATTTTGTTTTATAAATATTAAGTTATATTTATAAATATTTTTTTAGTTAATTAAAATTAATTAATATTATTATTTAAAACCAGTTGATTAAAAACTATTAATTAATATTATTATTTATAATCAATTTAAATTATTGAATTAATTAATTATTTTTTAGTTAATTAAAAAGTGTTTTTTTTTTTTTTTTTTAAATGAGATATTTAGTAATTGTTAGATTGTGTTGTATATAAGTGAAGAAAAAAATAGGGGATGTTTGGAGAGCTGTGGTTTATAATGATTCTACATAAAGCTGGGTTTAGGATTTGGATAATGTATTTGAGCATGATGAGTTTATTATTTGAGACCAATCATGAATTTAGGATTTTTTTACTCAATTTTTGTTATATCATTATATTTTTATTATTTTTTATTATAATTGTTAGATTGTGTTGTATATAAGTGAAGAAAAAAATAGGGGATGTTTGGAGAGCTGTGGTTTATAATGATTCTACATACAGCTGGGTTTAGGATTTGGATAATGTATTTGAGCATGATGAGTTTATTATTTGAGACCAATCATGAATTTAGGATTTTTTTACTCAAATTT
>JARHVA010004519.1:847500-860000 GCA_037957365.1 Torreya grandis | reverse complement strand
AAATTCATGTCCTATCATAATGCATAATGTTTAGGTATATGTAGAAATAGAAGTTGCAAGGCAAGCTATAAAAAAAGTATCTAATATTTCATACATAATGCTAAGTTTAAGGGAGTAATAAAAGTGACATGAATTCCTCATATATCAACTCATAAAAAATATTTAAAATCTTCTCACACAATAAAAATATGTATTTTTAATATAATTTTTGGTACTCCTACTCCAATGTATCCAATGGGCATCCTTGAAAGTGTAAATTTCATTGAATATTTTTTAATAGTTAGCCAACACCTTCCCAAATATGATATGGCCATGTTATGGATAAAATATTCTCTTGTGATAAGATTCATATCATAGTAAATGTATATTCAAGGAGTGATCACAATGTAACCCCATATACTTAAGGAAGTTCTCAAGTATATCAAGTAAATCAGTTCAATTATGAATAAGATCATAATGAAGTCCAAATTTGAGTTCATGAGTTGCCAAAAACATCCTTCCTTCCTTTAACACTATTCATTGACATCCACATGACTGATCTAGGCAATATTTTAGGTGACAATTCTACCCCAATCGATGGTAGAACTTTCAGGAGCCATAACTTTTGTACCATAGCTCTGTTTGACTCCCTGTTTGAACCAATGGAAAGATAAGAATGAGTGGAACATCGTGAGATGATACAAGCTCTAATCTATGGGTTTTTACCCCTAAAAACTAAATTGAAGTGACCTAAATTTCAATTTTAGTAGTTCAGTCTAAAAATAGTAATTCCTCAAATTTTTTATTCTTGTAAATCATAAAATTTGAACCACTTAATCTCCCTTGATATTGGTGGCCTTCTACATCCTTCTCCTACGTTTAGAATGTGTATAAACAAAGATGTAACCCAAAATGGAAATTAGACATCTCTTCTCAAAGATAAACATATGTTTAGGTCTATAAGTTTGATTAATAAAACATCTCTTCTCAGAGATAAAATTATTACAATTGTGTTGTCCTTATTTCTTGAATTATCTTTCAAGCAAATCTTTTGATGTTTCAACCCTGAATACACAAATAACACAATAATAGAAGTAAATAGATACCAAGCTGAAGAAGTTCATGGCCTTCCATCCATAAACTGATGGTTAGACAAAAATGGTGAACAATCGGGCCCTACACAACTCCGTAAAGCACAGTCCATTACAATTATTTTTTTCTTGTTTTCTGAAGTATCTTTTAATGAAATATCCATCCTTCCTTTAATGTTATTCATTGACATCCACATGACCTAGACGTAAGAGTTTATGTAGAAGACCTTAATATTTAGGCATGTCTAGCAATTATAACCCATCCTACCTACAATAGATCAAACATAGATTCATTCAAAATAAAAAATGGAAGTAATGTTGTAACCATAAAAAATGTCACACATTATAAGATGAACATAAAGATAAATTATATGAATCATCATAGGAAATAGATCCATCCAAGTGCAAGCCAAGGCCTCAAAATCCTTCACTATCTGCCAAACAAATGTAGAGACTAGGTCCATGCCTCAAGGACACTCACATGGAAAATATCTCAATAGAGTTTGACATATATTTTTTGGTAGTTACACTTCAAGACATGTATAAGTTGTTTTTTGAGTATATCGAGGATGATATGTATGCCAAAGAAGAAAAGAAGTATTTTTTATTATAGTAGGTAGTCACACATTTTAAGTGTGAAATGATGTTACATCCATCCTAATTATACAAACTAGTTCACCTACAAATTCCATTGTGTTGGACATAGTTGAGAAAGAAGAGGAGGCCAAGTACAATTTGTAAGTTATATTTCAAGAAGAGTTGTCAATGTCCAAAAAAAATAACATAGGTAGTTGAAAAAACATAAATATCAAGTATTGTTGAACCAATAAATATGATGCCAATAAAAAATAAGTCTCAAGGGAATATATTTTAGTTTGAATCATTGTCTAATAAGATAATCCTCTCAAGGCTCTTGTTTTGAAATATTGCACACCTAGGGTTTCTTGACTATACCTTATCATTTCAAAAAAGGTGGACACATTTGCAAGTGAAAAAAGGATCAATATCTGAGGTAAAACCAAATTTGGAAAGAGATGAAACCCATGATATAAAGGGATAAAATACAATTAGTGTGCCTCTACCTACATGCCTAAAGTCTATTGTGTTGAAGCACTATGTTACACCATGAACTTCTTCATGAATCTCACTTCCACTCTCATTGTATTCTCTCACACATAAATAAGGAAGTCCTTTTTTTATATACTAAGTCATTGGATCAAGGTTGACATAATGATCAAGAACTAATGGATTAGCATCCCATGCATGTGCATCCATATAAACCTAAGGCATAGGGTCAAGTAAAGGAAAACCAAGCAAAGGACAATGCCAAGGCTAATATGGAAGATTAGAAAACAATAGAGGATAAGGATCAAAATGATAAGGAGGTTTTACTCGAGATGTAGAAGCAAATTGATTAAAAATTTGTGAAAGATATGGACTAACAAAGAAAGGATATGGTTTTAAGAGTAGTTATGAAGGTCAATCTAAAACACAAATAAAATTATATTTAAGTAGGAAGAGCACATGAAAAATGTCTTATAAGAATAATAATAAAAATACATTGCATAACAAATGAGATGGACATGGATGAACTAAAAAAGAAGCTATAAGATGAGGTTTTTAAGGCTAGTTTGGTAGTTATATGCCAAGTACAAATAATAGTAGGGAAAGAAAGTTTGTCATAATTATGGAAACAAGGAGCTATAAAATCACATTTTACCACTGGTGAAGCATAATCATGACCATTTGGAGATTCTGTAGGTTTGGGGTCTACATAAGAATAAGCATATAAGGAATGATCACAATAAAAATGGGAATCCATAAAATCATGGTCAATTTAAATAACAAAACCAATATTTTAAATTCCACATTTACTCTATTAGTCATCACAAAAATACAACACCAAAAAATGACATTTGTGGCATTTACGACCCAATTGGCCATACCTATCTCAAAATAGGAAGTTTTTTCTTGTTGCTTCAAATTTTTCATTCATAAATCAATTTGAAGGAATTTTTACATTTTAAACAGCCATGATGTAGAAGAATATTGAGATTGAACAACATAATACTCAATTTCAAATGGAGAATGGTGAGTGAAATGAATAATTTTCCAAATCACACATTATTATTAATGACACCTACCTGACATTAGTTCAAAAAAAAATGTGGGACTAAGTAATGTTATAAGATAAGCATTTCAATGCTCTCCCCATAAGTTTAACTTAGGGTTAGGGCACAGTGCAATGACTACATGACAACAAAGCTCAAGTCCAATAATTACACTATGAAATAGAAGAAATATTTGAGTTGATAAAGGAATATAAAAATAATCTAGGTGTTCTACTCTTCAATATACACAAATTTTTAATAATATGCTTGAATAGGAGTAGAAACACTAAGATACATAAATTGACATTATGTTGGATTTATCTTAAGAAAACAAATTGAAGGTGGTAATGGAGAGCCAAGCATCATCAACCACATTGATAATGCCTTGTAATAATCTATCCAATTGAGAGTTAATGTCATGTCCAAAGTACACACTTAGGAGTTACAGATGCTACATAACATGTTTACACATATTTAAATGAAATTATATCCTAATTAAATTGAGAAGATAATGTAAGACATCTAGTTGAAGGATACACATCATACATGCCAATTAGCAATTCTAGCTAATGATGATATTCAAGCCATTATTCAAAGCCAAGAACTCCTTTACACATTATTCAACATGGTTAGTGATGTCTTGGTGTATTATAAGCATGAGTTGAAAAATCTTGATAATTTCATCCAAGATATCATTATAAACCTCAATACATTTCACTTGCCAATATTATAATTTTTATTTATGATAAGAAGGATTCTCATGAAATTTAGCTTCCTCAAAAAAAGCATGGTATAACATCAACCTCTTATTACTCATTAGTAACTTATCAATACTACCCAATTATTCCATGTCAACTGTTTGATATCCTCACATGCTAAGACTCCATCGTACTAAGGTATTATAAAGCTATTATTTTAATTAAATGTAAGAGGTGATAAAATTTGTAGCTAAGAAGCTTTGAAAATAGGTCCATGAAGTTTGAAACCTCATTAAGGATTACCTCTTAGTTACTCCAATCTACTAAAAACTAGTAAATATAGGTAGGTTGGTTCACTACTTTGTTGAAAACATGAAAGGAAAGCTAATTAGTGTGTAATAATTTTAAAAAAATACACAACAATTCAAGTGAACTTGTGACCATTATTTCTTATGTGACACATAATCTTAGCTAATGAAAAATACACCTAGCTCTACACAGTGATATTCTACTATCATATTTTCTTGGGCTGAGGCAACATTTCATGTCCAAAAAAGTATTAGTAGGAGATGTAAAACATAAGTCAAACAATTTTTCTAAATGTGAATAGGTTACAAATGGATGACATGATGTGGTTTTATAGAACACATGGTTTCATGTAGGTTATCAAAGAACATGGAAGTTAAAATGGTTCCTTTGGTCTTGAAAATAAAAGGTTATGAAAGTGAAGAGTCATATTCTCTATGCAATATTATATATACTTTAATTTTGAAAAATGAGAAGATGGAATATAACAAAAACTAATATATGGTGCTCTTTGTTTCAATATTATGTTTCTAAGTGTATAAATCTTACTTAAAGTGACTACATTTTTCCTATTAATGAATTTATTTTGGGTTACTACTTATTTTTGAATTCTTTAACTAGTAAATTCCTAATAAGTGCATGAATGTTAATGGATAATAATAAGAATACATGTGATGTGAATAGGCAGTTCATGTATCCTTAAGTTATCTATAAATTCATATAATACTTAGAGTCTTGCAACAATACTCAATAGCTATAAAAGCTAACATGTCTTTTCTAGAACCACTATTAATAAAACTTTTTAAGAATTAAATAAAATTTGAAGAATTAAATAAATTATTGCAAATAAAATCGATTTAGATGAAATTTCAAAAAAATTACAAAATAGGATATCTTTTAAAAACTAGGGAAAATTAAGGTAAGCATAAATTTTTGAAATAATTTTTTTTTTTTCCAAAGCTAGGGGAAAAAATCAACAAAATCTAGTATAAACTAAGGTAATTTATGGATATCTAATCAAAATTTTGACAAATAATGATGTAAAATTAAACAAAATAGGGATATTTCATCAAATATAATGAAAATTAGTGGGAATTCAAAAAAAAATTACAGTAAAGTTCAAAATAACATGCTAAACTTATTAGATGAAATAAATCTTACTCAACTGAGGGATTTTTTTAAAAACTATAATATAACAGAAAAAATTTATGAATTTTTATTTTTTATTATATATAAAATTATATTTTTTAGTTATTTTTAATTAATTAATTTATTTTTATTATTTAATTAATTTTTTATATCATTTTTAATCGACCTCATGAAGGGAAAATCATAATCAATTCCAAAGGTCCTATGAAATTTCAAGAAACATGTGCGCATTTCATAAGTATCATAGTTTTAGTTATTTTTAACTAACAAATGTTCTCAAGATTGATTTTATATTATTATAATATCAATAATATTTATATTTATGTTTTGTAACAGGAGCGGGAGTGCAATATACATTGTTTAAATTGATTATAAAATGTATTTTTTGAATTTAACATTTAAAATTAGTTTGTGTTTTGTGATTTTGTTTTGTGAGATATTTAACTATTATTATGTTTCATTGTATGTGAGCTAAACATAAAATTGGGGGCATATCGGAAGGTGTGAGTGACATTGATGGTACTCAAAGTTGGGTTTACAATTAAAATAATGTAAATTAACATTACGATTTTAATCATATGAATTAATCATGACTTTATGACTATATTTTTATTATATTATCATGACTTTATTTATTTTATTATGTTATCTTATTGTGTTTATTATTTATTTTTACTAAATATTTAATTTATATTTACATTCAATATTTTTTATTAAAAAAATTTAGTTATATTATTTTTATTTTTGTATATAGTGATACAATTGACATCAATTATGTATATTTAATTGTTCAATATAAAAACATAAGTTTATAAGTAATAACGTCACTAATTTTAATCAAATATAATTCATTTTAATATAATTATAAAAATAGAATTCAGTATTAAGTGGTATTTTGAATCGATCTAGTGTTACACTAGAATTTGAAATTATTATCACACTAAAGGTTGAAATCAATGTCTCATTTAAAGTTCCTTTAGGTTGATCCTTGTCACATTAAAATCTCCTTAATTTTATACCTAGTTGCATAATTAATATTGAACATCGGACTAGTATCGGAGCTAATGAAATCTTCATAAATATGGGATTAGTGATGAGTGTGACCTGAAATTCCATAAAGTTCATACATCATAAATAGAGAATTTGTTTTACCATGGCATTGTGCTCATCCGAGCGTAAAGTTTACTTGACTAAAGTTAGAAGACTAAAAAACCATAGACTATTTTTCCATTAAATATTAAAAGTTTTTTCACTTTATAAAAAAAAAACATACGTCAAAATGACCCACTTATTTATAAATATGAAATTAAAGATTTATAACACCTCGGAAGTTCTTATTTAAGAAAAGGATTTGAGAATATGTAGGGCAGCAGCATATCAGCGACATCCTCGACCAAGTCATAATTACCAAATATCATTAAGTAGGAAATGCCCAACTTGGTAGATCTGCAACGATTACACGTTGTATTCTACACGTATCGTTCACTTTGTTTCTAATTCTTCCTCCCTGAAATTTTTTGAACATTGATAAATTGAAATAAATTTAGAAAATATACAAGCCCTCAATATTAATAAAAAATTACGAGTACATCTTATTTGTCTCGCATGACGGGGCTAGAGTAGGAGCTCCCATAATAGCATTATGTGAATAATTCAAATTCTACTCTTCCTAAACATTTGGTCAACTTTTACTAAACATTTGTAGTGTTGCAAGAAGAAATTAAATAGTCGTAGGATATCTTCCGCGCCATCTAAAAGGGAGTAGCAAATCATATTACTAGTAACAACAAGGTTATTGTAGAGTAATCAATCACTCATTTATTTAGATTTAAACATCCCTCATCCTTTAGAGAATCATGTAAGTGTGCTATGAAGGTGGAATTGGACAATAAATTTGATGTACAATGGATTTGAAAAAAAACATGATTTTATATGCATCAAGGAAATTCTCATGGAGGCTCCACTATTCTTTGCCCAACTCCAAAACCTTGTAATGATAATCTACTCTGTTGTAGATGCTTCCTACATCTTCATTCCCTAGAAGAACTAGAAATTGTTTCAATCCTATCACGTCAAGCTTTTCGTCTACAATTAAATGAAGGCCCTTGTTTCAGTCACCCCTCAACTCTAAGTAACATATTACAATGATTTTTGGTATGTTTTTTTGATGCAGTGGTTTCAACACATTTCTTATATTTTATAATTATGTATTTTTCATTAGCGAGTGAGGGTCCAATATAACTCCTCGTTTAACCAGTCGAAAAAAAGGAGGATCATATTGTTTTATTTTTGAAAGATCGAAGATAGTTGTCATTTTCTCCAACAATTAGTCCAAGTACTACTCAATTTACATTTGTATGTTTTTCAAGAGTTGGTACATTTCAAAGATTTAAAGTATTATTTTTTATTCGTTTGCTTCTTCAAATATTTATTACCGAAATTTAAATTTTTGTCAGTTTCAAAAACTAAAAGGTTTATCAATCTACATTCATAGTGCTTTTGAGTTGGCTTAATGGTAAAGAGGTCACAGGTTCAAATCCTGCATCAATCTACATTCATAGTGCTCTTGAGTTGGCCTAATGGTAAAGAGGTCACAGGTTCAAATCCTGCAGGGGTTAGGGATTTCATGCCTCGTATTCGTAGCACAGTAAGGTGCCTCCCCATGATGGAAGTATGAAGTAGTCCCATATGCTGAACATACCTTATAGACCATAACCAAGACATTAATTAACATCGTGGACCTTAAAAACTATATTATATTATATTATATTATATTATTATTAAGAATCAAAATCAAACTCTACGTAAAATACGTTCTGGAATTATGTAAAACACTGTCTGGCACTGTGTTTGACATCATTTCGAGATCACTGATCTATGACCTTGCAGCATCTCTGACCACTGAACAACCATTATTTTCCACACGCTGTCCTGCGCTGGTAGTCTCCATCCTGAACATGCTACACGAAGACCAGTGCTACAAAAAGTTTAATATATAGGAAGGGATCCAGATTGGCAGCTGCGGAATCCCTAAAAAAGATGAGCATCATTATTTCTCCCACTCCGACTTTGACATCAGAAAGATAGCGAAAACACAGGCTAGAAAAATCTGCATCTCACTTTTGTTTAAGATGTCAACCAAATATTGCAACTGCTTCTGCTCATCGATAGGCTTTTCAATGTTTCTTTTGCCCCTGAATTTATAAGGAAATAAGGATTGAGAGAAGATACGGAAACAAGAATTGGGAGATTAAAGTTTTTATTTAAATATTATTGGAATATTATTTTTTTTCTATTCTACGAAATATTAGCGTAGCGTTATATTATTTTTCACATTATTTTTGTGTCCTTGTTTGTGTATATATATTAAAATAAATTATATTTTATTTCTTAGAACTTTTAATAAAAAGCACAGAAAATATATATCTTGAAAAACGTCTAACATGTTATTTAAGTTATTATATATCGTGTTATTTTTTTTTAATTTTAGTTATTTTTATTTTTTACTTATATATTTTTTTAATTATAGAAGATAATAAATATATTAAAATATAAAATATTTATAAAATTAAAAGAAAAACTATTTTTCGTTTAAGTTTTAATGTTAATTTAAAAATGTTATAAATTTGGTATATTTATTTTAATATGAAATTACTATAATTATTTATAATTATAATAATAATAATATAAAATTCATTTAATATATACTTAGAGAATATGGCTCGATTAAAAATGTATTTTGAAAATAAAGAATAGAAAATGAAATATAAAGAACAAATCAGAGGATGATGAAGATAGTACAATCATAAATTTGCAACGTAACAATGATAAGTATTGATGATGAATGCATTGAGAATATGTTAAAATGAGTATCAACAACAACAAAAACATATAAATCATAGAGAAATTTTTCAATCAAAGAAATAGAAGCACAAATGAGATAAAATGCAGATCACATGATAGTGTGTTGTGCACAAGTATCTCAACAAGTCCAATTTGTATTGATGATAAGATTAGAAAAATCAATGGGTGTAGATCAAATCACTGATGTAGAAAGAGAACAACTATGACAACATAATTGGCACACAATACAAAGACATCATCTCACAAATTCTAATGTTAATGTTGATCATGATGAAGAAACTATAATGGATGTCAAATCTTTCCATATGCTCTGATTTTTCAAAGACTTGTTATGTTTGTTGGTGATAATGAAAGTGGCATGGAATGAGTATGAGAAACCCTAACAAAATACTAATAGATGCATTGGAATTCAATTTTTATATCAATAAGCAATTTTATGGGTTTATACAGAATCCAATAGCAATTATTGCTATTGAAAGATATAAGAATAAGACTAACTTATAAAATAGTTAATCATAATGATGCATAAAAATAGTCTGAATGTTTGAAGGCCATAGATTTTGATCCGTAGATCCATCTCAAAAAATTTAGTACAACCATAACTTGCCCATCTTGTTATGAAACATTTTATACTTTTTTTGGAGGCCATATGTAATTATACGAGTGTCTAAAATTATAGTTTAATATTATTTTCATTAATTTTCTAAATTCGTAAATTATCTATTTTTGTAATTGGACTTGAAATTTAATTGATATTCATCAGATAGGTTAAATTTAGTGTTTAGTTTATTTTTGGATATTTTTAGAGCTACACACGCTTGCATGTGAAACATACTAAAAATAACAACTACTAAAAATAATAGGTCTAGGTTTATTTATTTGTATAGCTCTAAATTTTACGTGTCAACTCCAATATAAGTTGAGGATTATTTATGCATGGTTTGTGATTATTTGAATCATTCAATACGAATCAATATTGGTTATTGTTCATAATTTTAGCCTATTGGATTTTTATTTGTCTTGAGAGTATTCAAATTAATTACATAACAAGAGAAGAGGCTATGCCAAATGGAAGGGTCCAAATGAAATCAACAAAAAAATGTATTAATCCCGATGGACATCAACAACAAAAATCCCTAATCTCAATAGAAGTGTTGAGGTATATTTCAATACTAGACAATTACTATTTCGATGTGAGTTAAAAAAACTTATTTCCCAACATATATGATAAATTTGTCTAGATTTTTATTCTAAAATGAATATTCATAAATCTATTGAAGGTCCTATTTTTAGTAGCTATTGACAAAAGAAAGGTGTCCACCAATTTTATGAAGTTAATAACATGGATCTTAGGCCTCAGCTACATGAACTAGATAATGTGACCCATGTGGAAGATATGTTGATTTGTCATGTGAATAAAAATATTTAATTTACCAATGAAGTAGGATGGAAATTCAAATACAAAGGAAATACCATATGTTTTCCACAAGAAGTCAAGGAAATATAATTTTTTAGTACATAATATTTTGGATCATTTGATTATCATAATACAATGAAAAAAAGAATATGGAAGTACTTGAAACTTTACTGTTAATAAAGATCGAATGTATAATAAACTTAATATAATATTGATCATGATAAGTTTTGTAGGTACATGAAGAGTGATGAAACAATATTATTAAATCTCCCATCCAATAAGTCTACTAATGTCTTAGAAAAATTGAACTATGTCCACATGGAGTTTAATACAAATCTAAATTAATATGTTATTACAATTTTGGTACTTGAGACAAACAAATAAGATGTTATAGATGACATGTCAGGTCTAGACACCAAACCACCCAATTCCCTAAGAGAGGTAGAAGTGAGTCAAGCTTGGGTAAATAATTTGAACACAAATTCTGGGAAACTAATAGTTTTTCCATAAATTGGTACATCTCCACTAAATTAATAGGTGAAAAAATATTTATTAGAAATGGCTCTCCCAAATACATTCCTTGATGGAAGATGTGATTGGTCTTGTTAATGGTGCACTTGGATATGATCAAATCACTATATACAACCTAGGATTAGCATGCCCTAAACCACCTATATATGTAATGGTTCAATTCAATAACTATGCAAATATTCATTTTTTGATGAAATTAAAACTCCAATTACAATCAACCCTATAGAAAACAAATACATCTATTAGTTACCTTTGAAATTGGAATGGGTATTGACAATCCAAAAATTAGATGGATTAAAACTTGAGAAAGACAAAATTGATATAGGACTTACCTAAATATAAGGTTGGACATTTGTTGATATATGTGTCAAGTCACTACACATATTGAGGATATCATCACCTTTCACATATGACTACTTTAAGAGATTAAAGAGTGGAAGATGAGTAGAGAAAGGAAAAAAGGAAGAGTAAAGACTTCAACTATTAAATGATCAATGTATATAGTTTAAATACCATAGAATTATAATTATTATGTATATATGTATGTATGTATGTATGAATGTATGCATGCATGCATGCATGCATGCATGCATGCATGTATGTATGTATGTATGTATGTATGTATGTATGTATGTATGTATGTATGTATGTATGTATGTATGTATGTATGTATATGTTTTACCAATGTTGTGTTGCTCTCTATTTCCTAATTTTATACTATATTAAATGAAATTAAAATTTATATGAAAAAAACTGTATTAAATATTTTTTATGAAAAATAAATATTTACCTTTATTTTATATGACAAAAAGTGATGCTATCATAGATATCTTAGATACATCTATTTGAAATACACCAATAATGGTTTTATTAGAATAGAACTCTTTAAAATACTACATCTTCACTAGCTCTGGACATGACTCTAAAATTAGAATCTAACTTTAAACAAAGTGACAAAGGGTCCTTATATATAAAAATAAATAAATAAATAATAGATTGTTAGTGGCTGAGTTAAATGTGGCATATGATCATTCCTAAAATTACAACTCACCCTATTCACACATGTGTGAATAAATAACACATAAATAATGTTGTGCACATAATAAGTCACACCTTCGTCATGCATAACCTATGGTGGATTTCACATCAAGTGTGAGTATGACATCCACCAACACCCCTCCTTAAGATAACATTAGGTTATGTGGTAGGATATAAGAAGTATCATACTCATAATTATGGGTCCCAAGAACTAGGCATGATGAGGTACACATTTATAATGAAATAACATAAAAATGATTAAGCTAAAAATGTGGATGATTGTCAAATATGATGAAGCCTCTATAAGAATGCAGTA
>JARHVA010004519.1:840000-842500 GCA_037957365.1 Torreya grandis | reverse complement strand
ATAAACATCTGGAGTGTTAATGTGAGCTATTATATGAGTATCATATTAAATTTTTTATAAATAGTTGTATGATTTTGTGAAATTTTGGTAAGTACATTAAAATGTTAACTTTATTGCTAAACTTATTTGTTTAAAGTAAATTTTTGACATTTTACTTAGATCTGATAGTTTTATACCATGTATTGTATCTTTTACTTCAAATATATCTATCTATTATTTATGGTGTCCTTAGTGATATTATCTGATAATATAAATACCAATTAACATCATGGTTTTTAGGAAAGGGTGTGATTAGTAACATTCATACTAGGAGGTAAATATGTCATTTTTCATTCAAGTAATCACATAAGCACATTTTGGGTACTCTTATTTATCCATATTTTTTTAATCTTTGTATACACATATAAAAACTATTAGACACTTTGAAAGCATCATATTTGAAGCACTTTCACATACTTAGACATTGTGTTTCAATCTTATGCTTACTTTTCATCTATAATTATACCCATATATTATCTTGGCCAACCTTGTGCTCAACATATACCTATTCAATATCAATATAATATATAAAACAACATTCCATAATCCTAAACATACCTTCATAATATCTCATATCACTTATTTCCACTCCATGGATAATACTGATAACATCCAAATATTTGTCAATGCCATAGGTTTATGCCTCGATTATAAGTTTGTATGAAAACTTAATGACTATTCTTAAAATTATGAAGTTTTCATTATGTCCACCTAAACATGTTTCATGTGTCAGTCGTAGAGTGATATAATGAATATTGACCTATAAATACAAATTAATCTTGAGGCCGTACTTATCCAAGAAAGTCCTTAAATTTTTGAGGAATCAATTATCACTCTTTTAAGACATTATCATAAAGGCATACATATCTAAAAGCCCCTTAAATAAGTGACCTCATATCCATTTCTTTAGATACACTAGAATACATGTTTCATGGTGACAAGTATCAAAATCCAAATATTTCTTTCCATTCTATATTTATCACAATAGCTTCCAGATACACACGTAATTGGGAAAAATACAATCATTTTTTAGTCTTATTTAATATATTAGATTGTAGTAATAACTTATCCACTAAACTAGTGGTGCTTGGTGTTGTCCAGCCCAAAATATTAATAGTTTTTAAAAGGTAAAGTTCTTTTTCAAACCAAGAACTTGTGTTTAGATGGAAGGATTAAGAAACTATAGACAAACACATAGGACTTAATGCAAGTTCATACATAGGATGCATCTATAATAATAGGTGCACATGTATGGGGAGTTACCATAATTCACAACATTAAAAGATACTAATAGTAACCCAAGAAAATATTGGTTACTATGTGGTCACAGACTATTATCATTATCTAGGCAACATTTTTTTACTACCTTATAATAAGAAAAGTGGAAGATGATATTTTGACTTAGTGATAACAGCTATGAGAAAAAATATCATAAAAAAATTAATTAAATATTTCCTCTCTTTCCTTTTTTTATTTCAAATTATTGAAATATTAAACTATCCAATCAAATTTTTATTTCAATTTTTAGGCTATTTATATATTTTACATAATCTGAATCTACCTTATTTTTAATTTGTTTTGAGGATATAAATCTTAAATAAGTAAAAAAATTTACTTTAACTTATCTTTATGTTTAGAAAATAAAATGCTTGTGCTTATTTTACATTAAGCTTTCATATTTTCTTGGATTTTAATATTTATCATCTCTTATGATTTGAATTCTAGATCTAATTTATAATTTCTTCTTATTTACATAAGTGAAACCTTAGCATAATTATAATGAAAGATATCATTAAATTGAATGTTCATATAAGGTATAATAATAATAATATATATTATGATCATTTTGATGACACATAGATATGTGAACTTAGATAATATTTTCAAATGAATATACACATGATTGATGTGTCATTACAGGTAACTACACATGAGGAGAAAAATATTGGTAAGGAAACTAATCTTCAGGATCAATAGGAACTTTTATATGATATTATTCGACATTTAATAAATATATATCCTACAATAGGTGTTAAAAATTCTTTCCCACTAGCTACTATTCACGTGTCTACACAAGTGATGCCTTTACCTAATATACTTATTATGGGGAAAATACAATTTATTCCTCATATTTATATTGTTATCACTATGAATCATAATTATATGCCTCCTAGGACTATAATTCATGTGACATTATCTATTCCTAACAAATATAATATGACTTAAAATGAAGTGCTTATAAAATAATTGGTAAATATTAAGGATAAGGTTTATTAAATGGAAAAAGGTTATTGTAGAGCAGTTAAGTTGAAAATCTCTCAAGCACTATTACAAAACCTTTTATCCTTATATATTTCGTTTATGCCTTATCTATAAGCTTCATTCAACCTAGGTTTACACCGTTCTATGGTAAAGGTGATTTAAAATAAAATATTAAAACCTTCCATGTACCATGTTTATA
>JARHVA010004519.1:792500-830000 GCA_037957365.1 Torreya grandis | reverse complement strand
CATGTATAAATAGATCCTATTTTTTTGGTGAAATTTTAACATAGCATGTATGAATTATATCATGTACGTGTTAAAGTGTGTTATAATATGTATACGCTATGTTAAGCTTGAATTCAAAAATCAAGCCTTCTATCTTTGAAATGGCTTCAATTCACAATCCAAAGGCTTTGAACTATTAACATAGAACAAATATGAGATATTTGACAAAAAATAATAAAACTCAAATTCCATTGCTAAATACACTATGAATTTCAATGAGATAATTCATAAAATTATTACCATTATGAAAATAATGCTCTCAAGCCCTTTCTAAATATATAATTTTTTAATATTTATACTATTTTAAAGTTTCTATCTATGTTGATTTCTAACTATGGCCTTTTAGGTCACTGCATGTCACAAATATATGTGTGTGTGTGTGTGTGTGTGTGTGTGTGTGTGTGTGTGTGTGTGTGTGTGTGTGTGTGTGTGTGTGTTTATCTATTTCCATTTTCATTTATACAAATGTAAATGAAATTATATGGTAAAAGCTAGGGCTAATTATATATGCATTCAAAAGAAACAAATTTTTGAGGTAATAATAGAGTTCATATGGCCATCTACGCATTTTTTTTCTGTTTTCACTATCAGTTTAATTTTAAAATTATTATGTATAGGTCACAAGCTATATAATCTTGTCTAATTGTCCACAAAAGGGTTTCCAAAAATACTAAACTTTTCTATAAAAAGTATGCATAATATGGATGACTATCTACTTTGTTTTCCTAAAAATATGAGTTCCTCTTCAAGTATTAGATGTTTAACATAATAATACTTAACCATTTTATTTTTTTTTGAATTTAAACTAGAAATTCTAAAATTCATGTTCTTATGCCATCTTCCTGTTTTGAGTGTAGCCATCTAAAACAATATAACAAATTTTGATATTTTTTAACTTTTAGGAAAAACCTATCCACATGTATGCCCCATTTTGTCCCCCAATTTTTTTCACTTACCCATTTACGTAACACTTCACACATAACTATGCATTCCCTTAGGTGAAAAGCCTTGATATGTAGTGTACTCTCATCATATGGAATCCCATGCACACTTTGTCTATGATAAATAACAATCAAAGGACATGGAATGAGTAAATGAAAAAAATCAAACCACATAAATGAATAGGCTATAAAAAAATTTATAGTATCTGTGAGAATAAATATAGAATGTATTCAAAAGTCAACCCCAAATATTAAACCATAGAAATAAGATGGTAACTTCCAAATTAAAAATAAAAAACAAGATAGAGGTATTTAAACAACCTATGGGTAAAAATATAGAATAATTATAGATAGTGAAACAATAGGTTACCAAAATCCACATCCAAGATAGAGAAGAGAGAAAAACATAGAAAACACAAGCAAGGAAAAGAATGTTCTGTACAAAAAAACATTAAATTCAAATAAATGGGGTTATAAATAATGGGTAACCAATAAAACCATCGATGTCACCACACTCTATATAAATAGACATGTTGATGTATTCATGGTATAAATTTATATGTCATGTTATCCACAAGTCTAATAATGATAATGCATTGTAATCATCACTATCATCATAAGTATAATCATTGGAGCTATTGTACATATCATTGTAATAATAGAAATTGATTGTAATAATACTTATTAAAAATGGTAATAAAACATTTTATTTGGATTTAACTTTTCTTTTGAATGGTAGGTCATTGTATGATTTTATCTTTGGTAAGTGTTTTATTTTAAATACATGAAGAAAGCTCGAGTAATATTAAATTGGTTTATGAATCAGTATGTAATTTTTATTTAGGTTCACTTAGTTGATGATAATCTATTATAATTTTATTCATCTCTTTACGTAACACCTCACATTGGAATTCTGTGTGAGATTCATTATTACTCTCGTCAATGGCGTCAACTTAATTATCATGGCTGAATTCAAACACTAGTGAATTTTTTTAAGGGATTTATAACATTTGGTTAAGGTAGAGTCATCCAAGAGATACATCATATGCTCCAATGTCTGACAATATAAGAAAAAAAAACTAATAATGTATTAAGGCCAATGTTTTATCCAAGGAGGATCTTATTTATGCCATTGTATCCTTTAATATTTATGGTTGTACTAGATAATATAAATGTAAAATTTTTATAATATTTGTAACAAATTTCATCATACACACATTTTTACTTAAACATTATCCACAATAATTCCATTTTTAACCTTGATTGTATATCTATGAGAGTTCAAATATATAAAGGATCTTTGGTAGAATTAAAATTTTGAATTTAGTGGTCATAAAACATAATCCAAAGAGTATCTTTATGAGTACCATTAACCACATCTATGAATCCATCAATGATATGACCATTATAAACTTATGGAGGTATCATGTGAGCTATTACATGAGTATCATTTTAACATTTTTATTGAGTAGTATGATTTGGTTAAATGTTTGTAAATATATTAAAATCTTAACTTTATTAATAAAGTTTTTATTCAAAGTAAAGTTTTCACATTATAATTAGATCTGATCGTTTTATATCATGTATTATATATTTTTTATTAAGGCTAAATGTGGGGAATTTTTTTGAACTAGGGTCCCCAAACCCTAGGAGAAATAAAACCAAAATAGAAGCAAGGTTATACAAAATATAAAGAGAAAAAACTAGATAAAATAGGGCCTAAAACTAAAGGAAAAAATAGAATGCTTTGATATCTTATTGAATAGTAAGAGGTAGATATTTATGCAATGGAAATTATAGTTACAAAACCTATAACTACCAACCAAACGCTTAACTTTTATGCCACAAATCCCTAATTGTTATGTCATCGTTATGACATCTATGCAAATGTAACTAGATATAATAAATTGCCGTCTATACTGCATACTAAACAATGTAATATTTAATTTTATGCCAACATCCCTGATTTATTACATTATTTTTACAACATCATACTTCCTAATAGCGGTCCCCACTTTATTACAAACACTATAAAAAGATTTACACTCTCTGTGTAGCCTGCTCATTTTCTGAGGTGGCATGCCATCTTTGTGGCTTCAAGGTCTTGGTGTCACCTTAGATTTTCCATGTAGTATTACAAAAAACATATAATTAATAAGAACACTTCTCTCTACTAACACCTTCAGTGGTTTCTTGAATTACGACAATTATCACAAACCCATATGGTTTTATACTATAGGTTGACCAAGAACTTGGAGGGTTAGAGGATGTTTTTACTGCACTTCAATGGTTTCTCAGATTACCACAAACCCTTTTCAATAGGTACCAAAATAGAAAATCGTACTCAATAGCTTATTGAAAAAACACACTACAAAACATAAAACAAACACACCAAAATTTATCACCATAGAAATGGTGTGATGCTATCATATGTGACTAATTAGAGGACATCAGTTGTTCTCCAGCCACCATGTATCCTTTAGCCTCTAATTGAGTGTTGTTACATGTCTCACAACATGAGAGTTGAAGTGAAGGCTACCTCATCACTGGACTCTTCACTTTCATTAGTATCTGGTGGATGTTCTACTTGAGAAATATAAGCTTCATTGTGCTTGAGTTTCCCTTTGAGAACATATTTTACTCTAACAATAGTCCCATTCTATATGATATTTCTTCTTATAGTACTGACATTTTATCTCCCTTCTGTCAGTATTGAATTTTTTATGAGAATTTTGAGAACATAGTGCATTTTCGAGTTACAAAATATCTTTTTCTAAATGTATCCTTTTGTCTTCCATTAGTAGTGTTGTAATTATATCATCAAGAGATTATGATGGTATTTGGCTAAGATTTAATATAATATTAGTATATTTGGATGGTAGACTATTCAATAGAATAGTTTTTTGCATCCTGATCTTCAGCATTAGTTTTAACCTTAGTAAGTTGCCTAATAAGAGATCTCAAATTATTTACATGGCTGGACATAGTAATTCCATCATAGATTTTGAATCTATATAACTACAATTTTTGTGAAAATTGAGTATTTACCACTTTTACACCAAACAAGTTATTGTGTGTATTCCAAATTTCCTTAAATGATTTTTCTAAATGCACATGATGTAACTCAAAATCCTAAAGCACAAGACCAATAATAGATTTCACTTTGTCATCTCTTATTTTCCACTCCAATAATTTTATTTCATCAGTAGGTTTTTTCTCATCTCCATTTATGATTCCTCATAAATTTTTATGCATTAATTACATTTTTTTTAACCTTCCATGTATGAAACTTTAAACTAGAATTTTTCTCTATGGGAATTTGAATTTCCATCTTGAAACGTATATCTAAAAAGTTAGTGAGTTTTGAAATTTTGTATTTGAAAGGTGTTCATTTTAGGATTGTGATCTAATATTTAGATGTTCTAATGCACATGTATCAAGATTGGTATGTTTGAATTCACTCTCTTCATTCATGTTGTGTCCTCAGTTGAACTCTACTAGATTGAATTCTACTAGATTGATATGCTCCCAGCACTTTAGTTGGAATGAAAGCTTAATGATTTCGACTAACTTCTCTCCACATCTGAGTCTTTCTAACTATAAGCTTAGGCTATTATTATGATTTATACATTTATTGTTCTACTATTATACTATCAAACTTCAACATTCTTCCACTTATGTAGGCATCAACCAATTCTTGACCATATTATCTCTTTAGCTATGATTTACATGCTTCACTCTTATGCCAATCTTTAGGCTTCCACTACATACTTCCACTAGACTTCACTCACTTCTATGGCCACTACTCAGTCAGCTTCCTCTACCATCTATCAATCACTTATTGGGCATCGATTATCACTTTAGATCTAACAACTCAGACTTCTCAGCCATATTATGCTTTAGGCTTTTGACAAACTACTTTGTGTCATATCTCTCATTAGGTGACTTCCTTTGATGGCATTTGGTATGCGCTCTAATACCAATGAAGGAAAAAATAGAATTTTTTAATATCTTATTGAATAGGAAGAGGTGGATATATATATAATGGAAATGATAGTTACAAAACCTGTAACTACCAACTTAATACTTAGCTGTTATGTCATGAACCCCTAATTATTATGTAATCTCTATGACATCTATACAAATGTAACTAGATATAATAAATTACCATTTTACTACATACCAAACAATGTAATATTTAATTTTATGCCAATATAAACAACCAAAACATAGCTTATATATAGTAGAAGACAAATGAAAAGACCACAAACAATAAACCCAAACCTAATCTATGTCTAGGTTTTTTGAGATATCCTCCCATAAAATTTTCATCCTTTTGAGATTAGCATCAATTTGAAATAATAATTATTTTTGTCTACATCTTCCTATCATTCTCTACATTTAACCCATTTACCTTTCCCTTTGCCAATAGTCTTTGGGTTGAATAAATCTCCAATGTGTGCTCTAAGGTTCTCAACATTATGAATTCCATCATTCATGGTTTCCTTGATACAATTTACCATGAAACTAATGTTATTTTTTAGCTTCTCATTCTCATTCTCCAACATGTCCACCCTAAATTAGAGGCTCTACAACTTTTGATCATCCTTATTGACACCTATGATTTGGTTTAGTTTATTGTTCTCTTACTGCACAAACATGACCTTACTTTAAAGATATGTTAATTCCCTCATGAATCAGTGGATTATGGACTTGTAATAGTCTAATTCCTCAGCAATCTTGTCTTTGTCCATAGTATCATATCTAAACTTTCCTTTCCCAACTTCATGAGGATTTGGCTAAGAATAAATGTCACCCAAATCCTCTTGATTATAATCATCTCTAGGCTCATCCTTATTATCTTCAATAAAATGGAATTGCTTGCAGATCAACCTGTTATACCCTTCTTGCTCGAGATGATGGTATAGGTCCTTATAGCACTTGTAAGACATTTTTTTATATTGTCTTACATCTTCATGGGTGTCACCTCTACAACATTAGATGCTTTCACAATTAAAATCTTTCATGAAATGCCTTTTATTTTCTTGCTAGTGCTACTAAGGTATTTAATCCACAGCTTATTAATATTTTTAATGTACACTAGTTTGTGCACCACCAAATTCTTATAAAAATGGGAGATATCTAATTTTATCAAATTCATACCCTTAAAGTACTTATGAATTAGAAAATTCACTCCTTCATGTCTAGGAGCTAGGTATTTTCCACTCTTTTACTTGAAAATAGAGACTTAAATTGAATGAAGGATGTAGAAATAGAGGCTAAACAAAATGACATGTCTAAAATAATTAAATAATATGAACATGTCCATCTAACAACATTAAACCTACCTTTGAGAGAAACATATGGCATCAGATTAAAAATAACCTCTCTCCATAAGGCCTGGGCTATGATTCATAGTCAAATCCATTATGTAATGTTTCCAATGTTTCCCCTTCATCTAGAAATATCTCCTTTTCTCTTTTATAGTGACTAGGAGATTTGAAGGTTTTTATTTCCTTAATCGCTAAACCTATTACATATGCAATCAGCTCCTCCATGATTTCCAAACTTACCCCATCAATATTAATAATTGTATCTTACAAAGCATTAGGAAATAGAGTCATTATATATCTATCATGCCTTTCTATTTTATCCATGAACAGTATAAATCCCCAAACTGGAAAATCCTCCCAAATTCTCTCATTATTCTTTACTTATTTCATCAATTTAGGTTTAATTATTTTCGGTAATCCCATTGTGGTCATAGTAATTCCTAAATAGGGGTAGAAGAGTGTTTCCCAAATCTGAAATGCAAACTACCCAACACATCCAGGGATATACTTTTATTGATTTTGGTATTAGAGCATTATAATACATACATTTTCAAGTCTAGGAGCTTCTTAAGAATCTAGACAAAGGATTATTAAACCATTAAAAATCAATGACATAACTTAATACTAAGTTCCCAATATCACCTCCCCTAGACTTAAGGGTTCCTAAATTTCTCATATGAAATGTTCATAAGGAAAACCTTCACTCTTTATCCTTTGGACAAGATCCCTAGGAAGCTCTTCATAATCCATCCAATAAGTCTGACCCAATGAGGTCACACCCTTATTTGTGAACCAATTTGCTTTAATCTTTCCTTCAAGATATATGTGTTGAATAATGACTTGATTCAAAGAGTCCATAATGGATATCGATTACTCTATTACTTGTTTAATGGACTAGCTAGAGACATTTTTCTTGGATATACAATTCAATTTATTAAGACAATCTCCCACTATTATTCATTTTTTCACTCCCAATAGTTGCACCAATTTACTCCCTTATAGATCAACAAGTGCTTCAGCCCAGTGGTTAGAATTAACAGCCATAAATTTGGAGTAAGTTTCCACCAAGTTTCCCTTATGATCTCTTAGGATACCACCTCCTCTAGTGGGGCCTAGGTACCCTTTTGAATCTTCATCAATGTTGATATTTAGCTAACCCAAAGGAGGGGTTTTTATTTATTTATTTTTTAATCTCATCTTTAGGATTAGGATTACCCATCCCAAAGGTGTTAATTTTTCATATAAGAGCAGGTGTTTGTTCAAATGGGAGGAGGCTTTTACCTTTCTTATTAGGTTCAATGTTTTATTTCTCTAGGACGTTTTCAAATATCCTTTTAAATATTAGTTTTTTGCCAAATTTATTCTCTATAAATATCCTATTGTTGCACTCTGCTCAAATGCCCCAAATGATATGAGGCAAAGAAAGTTTCCATGTTTTCTTGAAAGGTGTATTCTAAAAGGGGTAATCCCATGACTACCATACTTCTAGCAAGGATCATGTCTGCACCTAATAGATACCAAATTTAAGGAGAAAATAGCTCAAACTTTCCTATGAGTAAGTGCAGTCCATGAGTAGAGGGGATGCAAATTCATTATCTTTTTAAAAAAGAACACATCTATTAGTTAAGATACATCTTCTTTTTCTTAAATTATGAATGGTAAGTATTTTATTTTTAGCATTAACCCAAAGGATGAAATTTAGTTTGGGTACAAGCCATTTATCCCATAAAACCTCCTAATTATAAATGTCATCAAGATTTTGTTCTAGTAGATCATACCCTGATTTCACTTTATAATGACCACTGAAAGACTCCTTTCATATAATTTGATCATCTCTATGATTGAAAGGTATATTAAAATTTCTTAACAAACATTTTAAATTAGATAACCTCAAATAATTATCCTAATTAATGTTATATAAACTCAATATTTTATAGAATTTGGCACCTCCCACCACCTGCTAATAATATTGAACTCTATGACCATGCTTATTCTGAATACCCTCTTGTAAATGCTACCAAATCTTTGACTAACTGAGATGGTGATTAAAGACCCACTAGTCTTTCCAAAAATCTACCTTTTAACGATATCCAATATAACATTTAAAACTAGTGTAAATCAAATGATTGTTAGAAATAAAAAAATTCTAGAAATGAGAGCCATAAAAAATTGTTCTTATAAAATAATGCTCAATGGGGGACAACTCTCTAAGTATTTGAAAGAGAGAATTTTATCCTATAATGTATTTATCTTGACAAATATCCAAACAAACTTTGAAATAAACACTTTGTTCATCATCTACAGGTTCCTTGTGCCAAGGCTAGCATTTTTGTTTAGAAAAAACTTTGTCTCAGGAAATGAGATGAAATCTATTTTTTTCTTTTGAATACTATAATAATAAAAAGTCCATTCAATCTTTGTTAGCTAATCCATAATATACTTGGCTGGACTAAAAATTGAAATAATATATATAGGAAGACTTTGGAACACACCTTTGATTAGCAAAAACTTGCCTGCCTGAGATATAAGCTTACCTTTCTAGCATACAAACTTGCTTTGAAATCTCTCAATTAATGGATTCCACAGTGAAACTAAAATCTGATTACTAAAAAGAGGCATGCCAAAATATTTGTATATATCTTAGTTAATGGATTCCATGTATGATATCTTTTACTTCAAATATATCTCTTTATTTTTTATGATGTCCTTAGTTATATTATATGATAATTAAAATATCCATTAACATCATAATTTTTAGGAAAGAACAAGATTAGTAACATTCTTATTAGGAGGTAAATATGTCATTTTTCATTCAAGCAATCACTTAAGCACATTTTGATTACTCTTATGTAACTATGTATTTTTTTAAATCTTTGTATACACCTAAAAAAATTAGTAGACACATCAAAAACATAATATTTGAAGCACTTTCACATACTCGAACATTGTGTTTAAATCATATTCTTACTTTCCATGTATATTTATACCCATAGGTTATCTTGGCCAACCTTATGTTCAACATTCACCTATTTAGGATAAATAAAATGTATAAAACAACATATCATAATCCAAATCATACCTTCATAATATCTCATATCACTTATTTAAACTCCATGGATAGTACCAACAACAACCAAATATTTATCAATACCATAGGTTTATGACTCTATTGGATGTGTCTAGAAAAACTTAATGGCCATTTTTGAAATTAAGAAGTTTCCATTAGGTACACCTAAATATTTTTCATGTGTCATTCATAAATGGATATAATGAATATTGAGCTATAAATACAAATTGATCTTGATATTATAATAATCCAATAAATTCCTTAAAATTTTGAGGAATAAATTATAACACTTTTAGGACATTATCAAAAAGGAATGCATATATAAAAAACACTTAAATAATCTACCTTAGACTCAAGTCTTTATATACATGAAAATACATGTTTCATGGTGTCAAGTGTCAAAATCCAAATATTTCATTGCATTCTATATTGATCACAATATTCTATGCATACATATGTAATTGGGATAAATACAAGCACTTTTTTGTCTTCTTTAAAGTATTTGACTGTAAAAACTTGTTAGAAACTAAACTAGTAGTGTTTGGTGTTTTCCAACCCAATATACTAACACTTTTTTAAAGATAAAGTTCTTTTCCAAACCACAAAATTTTATTTGTATGAAAGGATTAATAAAATACAGATCAACACACATGACTTAATGCAAATGCATACATAGGATGCATCTATAAGGATAAGTGCATAAATCTAGGGAATTAAAAACATTCAGAATAGAAAAAGATACTAATGGTAACCTAATAAAATATCAGTTACTATGGGGTAATAGACTATTGTAATCATCTAAGCACCATTTTGTTTTGTATCTTCTAATCATAAAAGTGATAGAACATTTTTCATTTTTTGATAACTACTATGAGAAAATAATATCATAAAAAATTTAATTGTATATCTTTTATCCTCTTTCTTCTATTTAAAATCATTGAATCAATATTAATCTATCCTCTGAAATTTTTAGTTTAATTTTTATGCTATTTCTATATTTTACATAATCTGAATCTACCTTAATTTTATTTTTTACAGAGGATCTAAATCTTAAATAAGTGAAACATTTTACTGTAAATAATATCTGTGTTGTGAAAAAATTCATTTGCTTATATTAAATTAAGGTTTCATCTTTTCTTAGGGTTTAAGATTTATAATCTCTTAGGGTTTAATATTTATAATCTCTTAGGGTTTGAATTCTAGACCCAATTTATAATTTCCTCCTATTTACATAAGTTAAAACCTAGCATAATTATAGTGAAAGATACTATTAATGTGAATGTTTATATCAGATATAATAATAATATATATTATGATCATTTTGATGACATAGATATACATGAACCTAGATAATATCTTGAAATGAATCTACACATGATTGACATATAGTTACATGTAACGACATATGAGGAGACAAATCCTGATAAGGAAGTTAATCTTTAAGAACAATAAAAACTTTTATATGATATTAATCCACATTTAATAGGCATATATCCTAAAATACGTGTTCAAATTTATTTCTCACTAGCTACTATTCATGTGTCTACACATATGTCTACATAAGTGATGCCTATTATGGGGGCAATATAATTTATTCCTTATATTTATATTGGTATCCCTATACATCATGATTATCTACCTTTTAGGATTATAATTCATGTGACATTAGTTATTCCTAAAAAATATAATATGTCTTCAAATGAAGTGCTTGTACAATAACTGGAAATTATTTATGATAAGATCTCTTAAATGGAAAAAGGTTATCATAAAGAAGCTAAGTTGAAATCTCTCAAACATTATTGGACAACCTTTTGGCCATAAATATTTTAGTTATACCTTATCTATACGATTTATTTCACCTAGATTTATATTATTGTATGTTAAAGGTGATCCAAAATAAAGTCTTACAACATTCTATGTAGCATGTTTATACTATTCATTTCATGACAATATATTAACAAAGTTTTCCTGTGGGAACCTTAAAGAGTAATACTTTTGATGGTTGTATGACATTCCTCTCTAATCAGTACATGATTTTAATATTTTGGTTGACAAATTATTTACTTGATTCTGTATCAATATTTGTAAGAAGGTTCCATATCATTTAATTACAAAACATAAGAAACAAACTAATGATTCCAATGACTATGGAGTTTGATATAAGATTATGATTTAAAAATTTGAATCTCCTATGGATGATAATGAATTATAAGACATATCCAACAAAGCCTCATTTTTCCTATAAGTGAGTATACTATGTTCAAACACTTCAAATTTTTCTACAACATGTGTAATATAGCTCAAATCCATGAGATTAAGATAATTTCCATGAATAAGCTAAATTATCTAACTAAATTTACCACATAGGTCTCCTATTGTCATGTTTAAAATTAAATCACTATTAAAATCTAAGGCCAATGATACTCATAATGAGGCTAAGATAAATCTCATTGAATCTTCAAAATGTACTAATAGGTTTGTCCTTTGAACTCCTTAATAGAGTACATTTTCATGATTAGTAAAACTCCCTCATAAGGTTTAAAAATTGCTACTTGAGTGGAAACTCATATCACTCCCTCTACCAATTTATATTTATATGAGGAAAAAAATAAGTGGTTAAATATCAATGCATATTATGACTAGCATAGATACACATGATATTTAAATAATAAATTCTTTGGTTTGAGATATAATATAGATGAATGAATTAAAACAACAATATTGAGCCCAATTATGCTAGAGCACCTACTAATGAATCTATTTGACAGTTAAATTTGAAACATAAGATATTTTTGGGTAAAGTTTGGAAAGATGAGGTGTAATAAACCAATAATAATCTAAAGGTACAAATGACTTAAAATTTACATCTTGCTTAGATTTATGCTTCTAGAATTGAGGAGGCTAACCCTATATATGGCCTCAATGTTACACTTACAATCACAAAATTATAAATACATATAATTACATTTTATGTAGATCAAATTATTGAAGAGGATTCTACCAATGCCATTTTAGCACATGTGATTTCATTAATGCACATTTTATATGATATGTTATGGTGGATAACAGGTCAACCAAAAACCTATGCATTAAGACATCCATTACTAGTCTTTCATATAAAAATACAAATTTCATTTATAAAACAAACTCATTAAAATGTTTCTTTATGGAAAGCAAAAAACCCTCTTATGGGAATTTTATTACCACTCATAGTAGGGACTATAGCTATTTATACTTAGTTCTTTCTTTTTCCCATTTTTGGTGCATTTAAAAAGATACGGATACACCCATGGGTACATAATATATGTGAAATTACTTCTTTTTTACATTTATGCTTGAAATTTATTTATAGAAACTAGGCAATTTCAATTCCAAGTGTTCCATGTGAATACCCTATACATCATAAGACATTTCCTCAGTAATCTCCATAATAACCTATTATAAAATCTACATAGGTTCAATGTTTTATGTCAAATTAGAGGTACATCATTTGCATTGGTCAAATACTATTCTCAAATATTTATCACATAATGTTCTTCTAAAATTTAACAAATGTTACATTGTTTGTCATGTGCTTCAACATATTCACAAAGACCATTTGAGTGTGTTTCATAAATAATGATAAGGGATTCTAATGACATAAAATATGGTCTATTATGGCTAGTATACATACATAATGCACATAAGATCATGTTAAATATGATGATGATGTTTTATATTTGAAAGGAAGTGACCATTTCTCCAATTCAAGCAATGATACATATGTGACTCCTCATATGTGGAATGTGGAATTCACACTATTAAATATAGGACTTTCATTTGATCATCACATTTATAGGATTATAGTTTAGTTTCAAAATAATTAAATTGGAATTTTGAAAATTTCAAAAAAATGTAAAAAGTTCAAATATTCAAGAAAAATTCAATACTAAGAACTATGTATGACATTCTTTGTTGGTACACAAAGATTTATTAATTTTATTTTTTATATACATGATTAAATACATCTAAATTTTCTACACAAATAGTTTTCATGGTATTTATGAGTGGGATGGAAAACATATAAGTTACATATGATATATAGACATACTAATGCATGGCATTACTCACACCTAGTGGAAACCCTTCTACTTAGGGGGCATGACTATACTATGGACATATTTATACATTTTCATGTATATATTTTTATACGATTATATTTACCATAGTATAATTTTTTACATCACTTAGACCTGCTCATACTTTCTTGAGTATTATTTCCTACATAGATATTGTACTTTGTTGTATTGAACAATGACATTGATTGATTACATGGACAAATAGTACTTGATTTAGGTGTGATTAATGTTGTTGATTATGTGTTTTTTTGTCATTGTTATATGCTTTGATATTATTTTATGATTTCATTAAGTGTGTCTTGTCACTTCATGTGTCAATTGTGCCAAAAGATTTGAGTCATGTCCATGTCTTACCTATGTCAAGTTAGATTTGTGCCATGTACTCTACGCTTGTATGATTTTTTGTTCATGGTATTTTTTGTATGTGCTTGTGTGTGGCTACAAATATGACTATTATTATGAGCTTGATGTTGTGATTTCTATAACACATAATATTATTGTGAGTGATGCCATGATTGTTATCATACCTCTACTATGACTCTTATCACAATATTGTTGATTGATATATCTACTATACATTAAAAATTTTAGACTAGTTTCCTTGGATTTATTATTTCATACATGCATGAATGATGAAATATTTTTATAATAACATATCTTATCATCTTTGTGTACATATTTTTAAAGGATTATATGCATTATAACATATGATGCACATAAATATTCATCTTGAGGTGAGTGATACATAGGCTTCATCCCTCATATAAAAAATGGGAATACAATGGTATTGTCTTAGATATTCATGCCATGAAATAAAGACATGATATATTATGAGACAAATTATATGATTTAAATGCGTCAAATTGAGCAGATTGAGATATATGTAGGGAATTGTATGGGATTTTGAATGATAGTTGAAGTATTCTATGGCATTATAATGAATATATTTTTAATGCTATAACACTTTAAGTTATTTTTATTTATTTATTAAAAAAGGCAAACATTGAAAATTGAGCACAATTTTGAAAAAATGAGAAATATTAGAGATGTTTATTAAAGGAAATATTTTAAATTTGTAATTTTTTAAAAGATCAAGGAAAATTATAGTAAACTAAGATTATCTAAGATGATTTTTTTTTTTTTTTTTTTTTTTTTAAATAAGAAAATATAGGGGAAATTTACAAGAATTAAAATTTTCAAAAATTTAATGTTTTAAAATATTAGATTAAATTAAAATTTAAATATCGAAACTATAATAACATTTAGTGATATAAATAAAATCATGTTTAATGATAAAGCTTAATTCGTATTTGAAGATGTTTTTAAAGTCAACAAACGAAATTAACAAAGTCATTCATAGATATTAACATATCACTTAAACAACATTAACAAATCATCTAAGTAGCATTGAAAAATAATGTTAAAAGTAATTTCACTACAAACTTTAAGGAATCTATAAGTTGACATTATATTTATGTAATTAAAAGTTGATATTAAGGACATTAAAAACACACGGTCTCACTAAAAATATAAGTTTAAGGAAGAAATTTGGTCTACAATTATTTCTTGTAATTATAAGTTTAAGGAGATTAATATTTTGGTCATTTGTTTTACAATAGCATGCCACTCGTTTCAATATACATTTTACTGACTAAAGTTAGAAGACTAAAAAAGCAGACTCTTTTCCCTGTAATTTTAAAACATTTTTCAATGAAAAGAGAAAGCATACATGAAAATCAACAAACTTATTTCGATATATATATATATATATATATATATATATATAAAATTAATGCAAACTTAAAGAACGCCATGAAAGTTATTATTCAACGACAGGAATTGAGAATTTGCAGAGCAACAGCATATGTCTTATTTGTTATTTGCTTGCCCTTCTTTTATAGGAAGTGCTACGTAATTTGTTTAGCAATCGAAGTTGGAGCCAGGGTCTACTCCCAACTGTTGGCAGTACTTTTGTTAATAACCGATGCGGCTGTTGACGGAATCAGGGTCAGCTCTGTTACATTCTCCACCATTCACAGCTTGGATTGTGGCTCCGAATCCCAGTCCAGAGGTTATGGTAGTATGAAAGTTGCTCATCCAAAACCACACTGCCGGCTTGAACGAAAAATGGTGGGGTGCTGTGCAACCTTCTCCGGCTCACCCATCCCGTCGAACCAAATGTCCTGTCCTGCTAGACCGTAGTCGTAGTTCCTACAATACCCTACTTCATGAAAAAACTGAAATTAAGAAAGAACACGGCAATCAATTAATAAATAAATACTAGAATATTGAGTATTCGTTTCGTCGCAGTAATCTTTCTGTGCGCAGTCGATCCCTTCGATGTAGCAAAACGCTGCAGAATCATTATAATCGTTTCCTGTACTGAATACAAATAACATTTGTTGGAAAATGATAGATGAAGATTCAGATTACATACATCCAGTTTCGTGGGTGACGTGAGCGAAGAAGGCAGCGAGCTCTCTCTTGGAGTCGTCAGAAAATCCAATGTTGCCGAAGTATGAGTAGGCGTTGGCGGCATTGATGAAGCCATCGTAGGTGTAAAAGTTCTTTCCAGCACATCCTGAGTCTACAACGGCCAGAATGGCATCGAAGAAATCGTTGCTTATAATGGAAGCAACATTCTGTGCGCAGGAAAGAGGTGCGATGGGCAACATTATTTCTATTTCTCTCTCTATCTCTATCTCTTGATAATTTATCTTTTTGTTTGTGACAAGCTTGTCTTGTGTGCACCGTATTTAAAGCAGCCAAAATGTGCTGGTCGAACACATACGCGTTTTCCTCTCACATTCCAGCATTCCATTCTGTTTTCTATTTCGGCTGCGAAGCCATGTTATTGACTGTTAGTCATCTCTAATTCCGTCAACCGACCGTCTTTCATCTCTAATTCCGTCAATCGTGGAGAATAGTTCAGTCATTCATTCGTTTGGCACACGGCAGAGTAACATTTTTTTATGAATCAAACAATTCCCCATTTGACGTTAACATACATGTTCAATATGTATATGGTACCATCATGATACCCAAAATTCCTTGGTGCAATTCACCATACATAAAAAGACATTTCCATGGAGAATAGTCTAGTCATTTATCCGTTTTCGCACACGGGAGGGCAACATATTTGTATGAATCAATCCATTACGTGTTTGTTCATATTTGTATATAGTACCATCATGATATTCATTCGTTTTGCGCACGGCAGACCGATATCAAACGACGTTCCTAATGAGAAATAACATGGAAAATCTGTCATTTTAGACAAATATAGCAATCAACCGTCCATTTGATAATCACGATTCTCTCAGCCTGTCCGGGCATCACAAAACGTGTGGAGCATCGCCGGTCTTGTTAAATTTTACTTTATGCTAAAGCATCGTAAGACTTGTCAACCTTTTTTATATTAAGTATAATATAATATGTAGCAGTCTCTAATTATGAAAACCAGCATAGGACATGACAAGTATTCCGTGACTTGACAAATATTTTTGTCAAGCATTGCTAAAATGCGAAGCATCACGATAAGGTTTTACAGATAAAAATAAACAATTCAAAATAAAAATTTAGGTTTATATAACACTTTGACATTATATGTAGGTCGATTAAGTTATAAAGATTTTAATATTATAAATAATTTTATTATAACGAATTTTTAAGATTGTTGTTTCTAAGCATTTGATTTCAACATTCTTTTTTAACTAGGACTCAAAATCACATAGATGTGACTTGAAATTAATATTCATACATGATGGCAATCTATTCTATTCTCTCTCATTCTTCTTAGAGCTTCCTTAATTTCATATCATTCCCATACTTCTTCGAAACCCTATCTCCACAATCACATCTCCCATCTCATTATCACAATGGATTTTCATAAAAAACCCTTGCAATGTTTAGCCTAGAAAAAACATGTTATATCCTCACTGTATATATATACGATTTAATCTCAACGGGATTTGGGAGGGTTTCTCAATCACATCATTGATTGAGTAATCCTTAACAAATATCACAAAGTGGAAAAATACCAAGCCTTGGATCGTGATAGCTTTTTGTATAAATTTTAAATGATTACGCCTTACATGCTACACATACCAGTTAGTTTAGTCCTACTTCTTCCTTAATCATTTTTTAAAACATTGATGAATTGAAAAAAAATGAAAAATTATACAAGCCATCAATATTGCTCAAAAATCAAGATGAGCACCTCTAATTTCTCTTGCAATAAGAGGCTAGAGTAAGAGCTCTTGGAATGGCCTTATTTTAATAAATCAAATTTTACACTTCCTAAACATTTGAAATGTTGAGGGTAGAAAATATATAGAATTTTATATCTTCTACTTCATATGAAAAGGGAGTGGGAAATTTCATGACTAGAAAGCATAGGGCTGGTGGAAAGTTGCTGGTCACTCCTCTCTCTACATTCAAACATCCCTCATCCTCTACAAACTGAGGTAAGTGTGCTTAGATGGTGTAACTAGATGATATCTATTGTGGAATGGATTTACAATAATGTGGTTTTATCTACATCAAGGAAATCCTCAAGGGGCCTTCCCTAATCTTCACCCAACTTTAGCACCATTCAATTACAACTTCCTTTACCACAAATGTTGCCTTCATCTTCATTATCTAGAGGAACTAGAATTTTTTTTGTCATGTCAAGATTTTAGCCTGCTATGAAAGAAATCCCTTCTTTATTCTCCCCTCAGCTCTAAATGGCATGTTTCTATGATTTTTTATTTGTTTCGTTATGTTGTGGATTCACCACCTTTATTATATTTTATAATTACATGTTTTAATTAACAAGCGAGGCCGATAATACAACCCCAAATTTTATCAATAAAAATTGAGCATAATGTTTTTGTATATTTATTTTTATATTTCAAAAAATTTAGATATGGTTTTTTAATTGCTCGTTCAAATAATTTAAATACTATCCCTTTTATTCCACAAATATGATTCTATGTTTTTCTAAGAAAAAATGTCACTATATTTTAAAGATTTAGAATTTCATTTTTTAATTTTTTCTTCAAATATTAACCAATTTCATTTTTTTCATTTTTTTTGTTAGATAAATATAAGAACTAAAAGGTTTATCAATCAAGATAACATTTACTCTATATTCATATTTGGTATCAAAATAATACACAAAACCAATAATATAAATGATAATTGATTCACTAATCATCACAATATTGTGAAAATATTAAAATAATTTCAAACCATAAGAATACTATAAAACCATCAAATATTTTTAAGACATTATAGTAATATAAAGCCATCACAATATTATCAAACCATTAAGAGTATTCTAAAACCATCGCTTAATTATCAAACCATCATGGGCAATATTAAACCATCACAATATTTTCAAACCATTGTGGATATTGTAAAGTGGTTGTAATTATTTTCAAACCATCACGTGTATTTTTTAACCATCAATGTATTTTTTACCACAGTGGTTATTGTCAAAATGTCACAGTTATTATCTAACCATAATTGGTATTATCTAAACATCATAGGTATTAGATCCTTTTAGACTAGCTCAATAACCCAACAATGTCAATTTAGCAACTCACTAAATATGATTAATAATTTTTAATTTTGATGATATATATTGATACATCTAGTACATATAGGTTGGGTATAACTAGCGAATTTAATTATTTTTCCTTCTAAAATTATGACGAGTCTGATCCTAGGGCCCAAAGAATGTATAGTGATCCAAACACTATTTAAAATCATATAACATCAATTTTTTGAGGTTCAAAAATAAAATCCCATTAGGGTTTAAAATCATTTGGTTGTTTGAGCAATAAATAATGACGTATGTTGCTTTTTTTTTTACTATTTTTAGTCTAAAATGATTCACATATCTGAGTTTAAGTCTATAATTAGATCATACTCTCTTAATTAAAAATACTCACCACAAAATATTCCCTGCAAATAACTAGCCTTGAAATACATTTATCGAGTAAAAATATTACATAAACTATAAATAATTAGTGTAAGCATAATGAATAGAAGAAGGAGGAGGAGGTATATCCCCAAATGTATACATATGTCTAAATTGGAAGTATCCCATATCAATGGATCTTGTGCCACCTAGTGATCCTATAAGGACACTACTCGAAGAGATAGACTATAAGGAGACATTTTTACCAACAATAAATTGGAATACTATAAAAAAAACTTTATCTTTAGCAACAAAAAATGGATGGAATGTTATTTAGATGGATGTGAAAAATAGTTTTCTAAATGGTGATCTCAAATAAAAATTTTACATTACTCAACCAAAAAAATTTACAATTAATGGTCAATAACACTAGGCGTGCATGTTCAACAAATAGTTGTATGGATTTAAAAAAGATCAAAGAGTGTGGTTTAATAATATTGTATATTATTGTTAATCCTAGGTGTCTAGCTTTAATATTTTTCTAATAAGTTGTTTCTCTATTCTTGTAGGAATAGGAAGAGTCACATTAGGAATGTGATGTGAATAATCATTTTGGATTTTATATTGTAATGTTTTCTCTCCTTAAAACTTGAATCATGAAATATAATTTTATTTTCATTCCATAAATAATATTTTTAGACTACCATTGGTATCAGAGCTTGGAATTTTAATTTGTCATATTTTTTATTCTTTCTCCATTATTCTAGTTGTATGGTTTTCCATTTCATTTCAACTAAGAAAAATTATTTTATGTGACAATGCTTATCATTGAAGGGCATTTTGCTAGATTATTAACATCTTAGTTTGGTGTTTTCATTTTCTTATTAGACTTTGACTATGTGGGAGGAGTTATAACTAAAAAAATCATAACTTGGAACTATTCTCTTGTGTATTATGTTTGTGTGGGATTCAAACAAAGCTATTTTTCTATAGAAGAATGCATGCAATAAGATCATTTTCTGATTTTTTATTTTTATTTTTAGTTTATGTTTATGACTATGTAATAGGTGTATTCTATGACCCTATTAGTTGGTGAATAGTGTTTAAAACTTCTATGTTCAGGTTTGTCCCTTATAACAATGTACTTGACAAATTAATTTGTGGATATCTATTTTGAATATGTAATATATGGAGTTATTGATACTCGAGGTCTTAAATTTTGTGTGAATTCTCTATTTAATATTTGGGTAAACTTGGTTTTGTGTGGTTATTATTAAATGTTCATTGTGAAATTTATTTGAATGGTGATTTATGATTCAAGTGGAAACATAGAGGATTCATGGAGTAGAATTTTTGAAGACCCCTACTTGGCAATTTTGAAACTCGATATTCAATTTTTTTCCAAATAAAGCCAAGTATTAAATTTTGAGTAAGTGGTATATTTTCTATTTCCAATATTATAAATTATTCCACATAATAAAAAAAGGAGAATGACACATATTTTATGAGTCTTTTATTCAGAAAGCATGATTTCAATTGTTTTAAAGTGATTTATTTCAAATTTTGAAATCGATTAGATTTGAAAAGCATTTTGGATCAACTTTTAATTTAATTGCCTTGATAAACCTACTTTAAGAAATTTTGGAAAACAACCAAAATTTTAAAATTTAGGGATAAATAAGGAGAGCCACTCTTTCACCTATTCATCACTATCAAAAAATGTATATCTAAAATCAATAAAAACATAATATATTGATGTATATAATTTTTTTTTTAATCGAGTGTCAATGATAGGGAGAATCCTTTTCATGTGCCACCTAGGTACCATGTAACACTCTTCTCTCACATACCTTAAAGTATATTTCACCTACTCTTGAGTATATAGAAAGGGATAACTTCTTCCATGTACTAATGTGTATATAGGAAGGGTGGGTATATTGAGAGGTTAGATATAGTGATCTAGTGATATATAGAAAATATGGCCATTTTGGAGTGATAGGGAACCAATAAAAGTTAACAAAAACTCTAAACTAAAAACTCCAAAATCAAAACTCAAAACTCAAGACTGAAAATCATGCATTCAATCTAATCTATCATTAGCACAAACATTTACCATCAAAGATAGTTGGTTAGAATGGTCTCCATAAGTGTATAACACACTCATCCTTGATGATTTATGGTTTAATATTTTCAATGGAAATACACAACCAATTATGCTAAAAGAGAATGTAAAGGATATTTAGGCACGTAGGTAGAAAAACCAAAAAACATAGGATTTTATGAGTGCCTTAGTTAATGGAGATGTGTTTCATCATATACAATGGTGTAATACTCCATGGGAATAATTTCACAAAATTAAAGAATTATATGATTCCTACAGAGTTGGAATTTATTCATTTATAATTGAAGTTGTTACACCTTTAGTTGAAAGATAGTGGTGTAATGAAATTATCTTTAGAGATATGTGAATTAAAGCATGATGTAGATGTAAGAGGTGTGAAAATATACATATACATGACTGAATTTATAAAAAACCCTTTTTTTAATTATTCAACCTATTTGGAATTTCTACAAGAAAGCAATCAATTGAAAAATATCATATTTGATCAATTGGTTGAAAAGATAGTAGAAAGATAAAATGACTTGGTAAGATAAAATGAGTCCACAACAAAAGAAAGTGTGTGATATGTAAAATAAAAGTCTTATAAAACATCCAACAAGGCCATACTTTATAAAAATTAAGGTAATAATAAGTATAAGAAGAATTACAAGGGAAAAGGTGGAAAAAATGAAAATCAAGATGGTAAAAAATAAAATGATAAATAAAACCTCTATTTTGAATATTTTTATAGAAAAGGAAGCCACGAGACTCATTATTTAAAATCTTCATGGGATAAAATTGAAGCATACCATAATAATAAAAACAAAAATTCAAAGAAATAAAGAGCCAAACTTTACCCAATTGACTAGTGAATTTGTGTTTTCCAATACAAATGTTGAAACAAATAATGTCATAGTCATTTATTCATGGTTTTAGGCTTGGGGTGTTGATATAGGTGCCACTCTACATATGAATTTATGAAAATAATTATTTGAGGAGTTTAGTTAAGAAAGTTGTGGTGCAGTATAGCTCACAAATAGATCATGTCTACAAACACAAAGAATAGGTAAAACAATACTAAAGTGTCAAGAAATTACATATTTAAAACACTAAAATGCTCTCTACATTCCTTAATTGGAATAAAAAGAAGTGTTCCTAGTTCTCATTAGGAAATAAGGCCATTATATCTTATTACATAATGTTTATATCACTATCAAGAGAAAAAGTGATAATACAGTCATCTTGACTGGATATGAGGAAGTAAAAATACTCAAACTCAAGGGCGAGCCATCAAATTCAAGTAATTATGTTCATATTCTCTAATATGGAATATCTCCAAACATATCATGGCATGCTAAAAATTTTCACACTCACTATAAAGACATTTGTGTATTACAATAAAATAATGGTGTTTTTGGCATGCCTACATTACCTACAAAATTAGATGAAAAATATGAATCATTTATATTGTTTAAAAACATAAGAGAACCATTAAAAAAGTCATATTTTAAAGATGACATAAATTTTCAACTAGTTCACTCAGACATGTGTTCTCTTCCACTCCTATCCACTGGTGGTCATTAGTACTTCATGTTGTTAATTTATCACTATGGCAGGGTGACTTGGATATACTTTCTGAATAAAAAATTAGAATCCTTTGAGACATTTCAAAAGTTTTGAACCATATTTGAGAATCAATCTCAAACCCACATTAAGTGACTCAAGACATACAATGATGGTGATTTCACTTCAAATAAGTTTGAATCCTATCTTGAGGCAAATGGGATAAAATAATATCTTGTAGTTTCTTACACTCAATAACAAAATGGATTTATATAAAGGGAGAACATAATTGTGATCAATATTATTCATGATATGTTTTATTAAAAATGGGTAAATCCACACTTTTGGGTTGAAGCAACGAAAAAAATTATATACCTTCATAATACATCACCATCAACAGTTCTTGAATCCAAGCTTCTATATGATATGTGATGTGATCATATTCCTTTTGTGTAACATCTTTGCATTTTTGGATCCACTTGTTATGCATTGATTCTAAATAATAAAATAAATAATTTGGACCACATGAGTCAAAAATGGATCCCATTGGGATATTCTGAATACTACAATTCATACAAGCTATACGATGCAAAAGAGAGTAAGTTTCTTACCATAATAGAAGTTTTCTTTTGGGAGATTGTAAAGCACAAAGAACAAATTGACTAGTAGTTGAGTGGACTTGAAAATTATGCAAAGTTTTATGTCTATAAAGGGAGTGATTTATATGTTCTAAATTATGAGTGGGGGACACACAGTTGGGACTCTATTTACTTTTTATCATCTCCTATATATGAGATTTGAAATCATCTAGAATGAGAGAGTGAAACTTCAACAAACAATGAAGAGAGGATACCAGAATACAAGGAAAAAATTATGTAACTTTAAAGGATGAATTTGAATCACCCAAAAAATAGAAACATATTCCTACATGGGCAACTCAAACATTTATAGATGTGAAACTTGGTGAAGTTTATAAAATAGGCACTAGAAGTGAATATGGATTCGCATCACAATTAGAAAATTCCCTTCAATAAATTCAAGATAGGATTGAAAAAATTGCCTTGAATGATTCTCCAAAAGAAGGAGTCAATGTTGCATTTGATTCAAAACCAACATTGTTCAAATAGGATGAGAAACTTAAATATTGGGAAAAAGTAATGAATGATGATTAAAGTGTTCTGGTCAAAGTGGAACTTGGAAATTTTTTAATCTTGCATATGGATAAAAACCTATTTTGTGCAAGTGGGTTTACCACAACAAATACAGTTCATCAATGTCTCACTTGACAATAACAAAGTAATGTCTGTTACAAATGTATATCCTCAAAAAAATGGAATGACTATGATGAAACCTTTTTAGCTATAAAAAATGGACTATAATTTGAACCATGCTAACTAAGGTAGCTTAGAGCGGATGGAAAGCTCACCAAATGGATGTGAAAACTAGATTCATGAATATTGACCTATATAAAACTAAGTACATGACACAACCTGAAAGTTTTTTATAAATGGATAAAAGAACATTGTGTGTAAATTAGAAAAATCATTGTATGATTTGAAATAATACCTTTAGGTATGGTATGATAAACTACCTAAGTACCTCATGAACATGAAATTCAAACGTTTTGAGTTTGAAGATCCAATTTGTTATGTCAAAATTGTTGAAAAAATAGGTGTGTTTGTGGTAGTGTATGTTGACGATCTGCTCAATACATGAAACATTGAATGATACACTATAACTTTCCAATCAAAGTTGATGAAAAGTTTTTAAATGACTCATTTAGGTTACCTTCATTACTACTTAGGAATTGAAGTAATTCAAAAACAACAGTATTTATTCATCCCTCAGTACAAGTACATTGGTGACTTTTTGAGTAAATTCAAAATGAAAGAGTGTAAGCCTCTTACCACACCCATGGAATAAAATCTCAATTGACATCTAAAGATTCAAAAAACTTATTTGATGGCACTAAATATATACAACTCATTAGAAGTATGATTTATGTAACCAAACTCAACCAGATATATCATTTGCATTTGGTGTCATTTCAAGATTCATAAAACAATGCTAAGATTATCATTGGGTATTAACAGAAAGGGTCCTTTTACATCCCAAAGGAACACATACTTTTGGCCTCAAATACTCTAGGGTAGGATACTTCAAATTGGTTAGGTATTAGGATTTTGACTATGTTGCTGATAATGATGAAGATGGAAAGTCCACCTTGGGTTTTTTTGATGAATTTGGGAACAATAATTTTTAGTTTGAAATCTAACAAACAATTAGTGCTAAAATTCTTCAACAAAATAAAAATATATGATAAATTCAAAATTAACTAAAGAAATCTTGTGGCTTAATATTATTCTTTCATATTTTTAGGAGTAATAGTTGTCATCAACATATCTCATGGTTGATAACACTTCTACAATCTAAAGAGTAAATAATCAATCCATTCACAACCAAACCAAGCATATCAATACCAAATTTCATATTATTCTACATTATGTGAAATATGGAAGTGTCAAATTACAACATTAACCTACAATAGAGTAACCAACAAACATCTTGATAAAAGTGCTTGGATGTAACAATATTTTATATAGGTGTTAATCCTAGGTGACTAACTTTTGTTTTTTTTTAATATGTTTTTTATCCATTCCTATAGGAATAGGAAGAGTCATATTGGGAATGTGAAGTGAATAAAAATTTTGTAATTTATATTCTCCTTCAAACTTAAATCATGAAATAGAATTTCATTCCCATTCCATAAGTAATATTTTTGACTTATCAAGTGGAATTAAAGAATATCTTGAGTATGACATTCAAGGTTTTTTATTTTGAAGATACAAGTATGTTTTTCATAATATTTGAGAAAATAATTAGATATCTCATTGCATGTGTGGATGATCTACTCCTCACATGAAATAATGAAATGTACACTTAAAGATTCCAATTAGAAATGATGAATTGTTTCGATTAAAATTGTATGTCACCTTCATTGTAATGTGGGTATTAAAGTGATTCAAAAATTGAAGTACAATTCTATCCCAAAATAAAAGTACTTTTGTGAAATTATGATATAATTTGAAATGATATATTTTGAACCAATCAGTAAGCACATGGAAAAATTATTAAATCTGACATCAAATGACACTACAAACTCTTAATATGAATCTAAGTATAGAAAAGTTTGTGTAAGTCTGATCATTGTAATCACAACTATAGCAGACATTTATTTTTATGTTTGTGTTCTTTCTAGATTCAATAGAAAACCTAGATAATGTAACTATCCACCAATAAATAGAGTTCTTTGATATCTAAATACATCACAAAAAAATTGGGATAAAATACTCTAGGCCATGACTTCGAATAAGTTATATATTTTGATGGAGATTGTGTAAGGGATTTTCAAGATTTAAAATCGAATTCATGTTTCCTAACGAATTTATGAACAAGAAATCATCTCTCTAAAGAAAAATAATAATTTAGTGCCATTAATTTATTCATCAAAATTTACATACACGTAAATTTAATTATTAAGTGCTTGATAATGTTTAGTATTGACATCCTTTCCTTACCTGGTCTATTTACCATTCTCCTAATTCAAAATTTAAATGAGAGCCTCTATTATCTTAAAAACATATAAAATTACATACAAACATCCCTATTTTAACAATACTAATCCTTATTTAACCTACAAGTTCTTATTAGGCATATTTAAATAGTCTCTATCATTTTTGAATAAGTTTTCACTATATTAGATAGGGTTACATTTCATCCTTGTTCATGTGTGCTATTGGTTACTTATAAAATTAATACATTTCACAATGACTATCTCACACCTTTTTCAAAATTTGTTAGGGAAAATATTCAAAATATTTCACTACTAAGAAGGAGGAAGTTTAAACATGATAACAAGATGAATAACCCTCACACTGATTTATAAATTTGGAAGTGATATGTAATGATAACCAAAGGAGTGCCCATTGATCAAGTCATGGATGCACTAGTTAATATCCTCATAGAATGTATAATGCATAGGTATTTGTAGACAATACAAGTTCCAAAGCATGCTAAAAATGCAGTAATTAATATTTCACACATAATGATAAGGTTATGAGAGAACTTAAAGTGACATGAGCTACTCACAAATGAACTCATAAAAAATATTTATAAGCTTCTCATAGGAGAAACTCAATCATTTTACTACCCTTTTTGGTCCTTCTACTTTGTTTCATGCAATGGACATACTCAGAAAGATAAATTTCATTATACACTTATTATTGGTGATCCAATGCTCTACCAAACTTAATATGGTCACAAAATGGAAATAACTTTTCTAGATGATAAAATTTGTATCATGATGCATACAAATTTAGGGCATGATTTCAATGTACTTCCACATACCTGTTGAAGTTATCAATTATCTCGATCCAATCACAATAATTACCAAGACTATAATGGAGTCCAAATTTGAATTCATGAATTGTAAAAACTATACATCCTTCTTATACCATTATTTATCAAAATCCACATGGTTTGGGCATAAGTGGGGAGGAAAAATAACTTATTGTGATCCATCCCACCTAGAGTACAGAAACCATAACTTCATTCAAAAATGGAAATGTAAGATGTGCGACAAACAAAAACAAGGGAACATGTGTAGGATGACCCTAAATATCAACCATTAGAATCATAATTAAAAACATATCCATCCAAATATAAGGTACTTTCTCAAATACTTTCACTATTTTCCAAATGAATGTAGAGAACAAATCTATGCCTAAAAGACACTCGCATGAAAAAATCACGGTAGAGTATTACCTACATCTATTGGGAGTTACACTTGAAGAGGTATATAGGGTGTTTTTTTAGGATATCAAGGAGGATATGTATGAAAATTAGGAACATAAGTAATTATAATTCCATAAGTTAGTTCACACATTGTAGGCTATATATGACATCACATCCATCTTGATTGTAAAAATTCATCCACCTCCAACTTCCATTGTGGTGGACACAGTTGATAACGAAGAGGAGGCCAAATACAAAGTGTAATATCCACTTAAAGAAGAGGTGTTAGCATCAACAACAACAAAACAAATAGATCCAACTACATAAATATCTATTACAACTGAATAAGAAGTAAATATGATGTCAATAAAAAATAAGTCTCATGGTAAACTTTTTTAGTACAAAGTAGTGTAGAAGAAGATATTACAAATAGGGATCTAGTGTGGAAATATTTCACACCTAGAGTTTCTTAACCATACCTAACCATTTTATAAATGGTGGAAACTTTCTCAATTGCAAAATGAGTAGTAATAAAATTAAAAATAGAGGTAGGAAGAGTTAATACAAATGATATAAAGTGCTAAAATAATATTAGATTACCTCCATCTACATGCCCAAAGTATGTTGCATTAAAATAATAAGTTACACCATTGTCTTATCTACCAATCTCACATATAGTATCAATGTAATCTCCCACACATACATAAAGAAGTATTTTCAATTAATATGCAGCTAAGTCCTTGGATCAGGGTGGGCATCATGAACAAAAATGAATGGATTAGCTTCCCAAGCATGAGCATCCAGATAAAGCTAAGGCATATGATTAAATACATGAAAATAAATTAAAGGGCATTGCTGAGGAAAATATATAATAATATAAAGTAGTATAGGATAAGTCTTAGAAGGATAAGGAGGTCTTCCTCCAACTATAGAATTAGTAAGAAGAAAAAATTGTGAAATAGATCGAGCAAAAAAAGAAAGGTTGTAAGAGTAGTTAATAAGTTCAATTTAAAATGAAAATAAAACATGTAAAAGCATGAATAACAAGTGAAAAAGGTCATAGAGGAACAATAATAAAGATATGTATCATTCATCTGAGAAGGATAGGGATGAATAATAAAATAAGTTAGAGGGCATGTTTGTGTAGGCTAGTATTGTAGCCATAGGTAAAGTCTGAACAATAGAAGTCAAGGATGTTTGTCACAATATTTTAAACAAGGATCCAAAGAAACACATGTTGTAGTGGATGAATCACAAGCACAAACATTGGGATATTTTATAGGTTTTGGGTATGGACAAGAATAAGCCTAGGAGGAATCCTCACAAAAAAGGGGAGTCCATAAAATCATGGTGGATTGATATCCAAACAGTAGCACTAAAGCATACCATGTATACTCTATTAGTCACATAAATAAGACACTCAAAAATAGCATTTATGGCTTTTTCAACCCAATTTTCCATACCTACCTAAATCCAAAAAAATAATATTGATGATTCAAAGTTATTATTCATAAATTATATTGAAGGTACTAATATAATTTAAATAACAATGATGTCAAAGGTTATCAAGATTGAATAACATAATAATCATTTGTGGATGGATAATATTTCCTTGTAAGAATAGCTTTTCAAAGTGCGCATTATTATTGATGAGACTTACCCAAAATTGGTTCACAAAATATTGTAAGACTAAGAAATAGCAAAAGATAAAAAGTTCACTCTTTTCTTGATGAGGTTAACTTAGGGTTAGGGTGAAACACAATGACTATAGGACATTAAATCTTGAGTACAATAATTATGCAAGGATATGGAAAGAATATTTGAGTTTTTATAATATTATGAGTAAGATCTAGATGTTTTTATTCTTCAATCTATAGAAAATTCTAGGACTATGCTTGACTAGAAAAATAAACTTTAAGATTCATGAAAGGACATTATATTGGATCTTACTCAAGCAAACAAATAAAAGGTTGAAATGGAGAGCCAAAAATCATTGACCAGAAAGTAAAATTATTTTCAATAATATATCAGAGTGATAGGTAATGCAATGTCTAGAATGCATAATTATGAGTTACAGATGGTACACAACATGTTTACAATCATCTAAATGTGATGATATGTCCATCAATTTAGAAGATAATCTAAGATATCCATAATAAGGTCGTGTATCATGCATACCAATTAGTAGTTTTTTTATAATGATGATGTCCAAACCATTATAGGAATCCAAGATATCCTTTGCACATTATTCATAATGATTAGGGACATCTTTGTGGATTGGAAAACTTGTAAGTATAATTAAACAAATATTTACAATTCCATCTAGGATATCATCAATAAAATTTAGTACATTCCACTTCTTGAAATTATACACTTATCTATGTTAATAAGGCTTCCTAGTTAATGTAACCTCATCCTCAACAATAAATTGGTATAATATTAGTTTTTGATTCCTCATCTGCAATGTATTCATCACTACACATTTTTCTAAGTACAAATACTTTATACTCTCAAAATCTATGACTCCATCATAGTAAGGTGTTACCACCTTGGAACATAAATTAAATTTTGAAGGTGATAACTTTTTAGGTACAAATAATTGAGAGTAGGGCTAGGAAGGTTGAAACTTCATAAAGGGTGGCCTCCTAGTTATTTCAATCTATTAAAAACTAGTAAAGGAAAGTAGTTTGTTATGCTACTAGGTTTAAAAATCAAAAGGAAGGATAATTATTGTGCAATAAGTGAAAAATAACAAGCAACACTTCCATAAAAAATATGACCATTGTTTCTTATCTGATATATAAGCTTAGTGAAGGGAAATGCCACCTAGCTCCAATCACTGATATTCCACTAACATCTTTCCTTGGGGTGATACATCTTTTTAAGTCTATAAAATTGTTAGCAAGAAATGTGAAACATAAGTCACACACATTTTCTAACATAAATAGGCGACAAATATAAAACATAGTCAATTTTTATATAAAACATCATTTCATGTAGGCTATTAAAGTACATAAAAATTAATGGTTCTTTTGGTCCTAAAAATGAAAGGTCATGATAGTGAAGAGTCGTATTCTATATGAAACATTATATATTTTTAAATTTTGTAAAATAAGAGGATGGAATTCAATAAATATCAATATATTGTGCTCTTTTATTCAATAATTTGTTTCCAAGTGTATAAATAATACCTAAATAATAACAACTTCGTTACCAATAAAATCATTTTGGCTTACTATTTATCTCTAAATTCTTTAAATGTTAAATTATTAATAAGTGCACAAATACCAATGGATAACCATAAGCATACATGGCATTCGAATAGGTAACTCATTTATCCTTAACCTATGAGCAATTTCATACTATATTCAAAGTCTTGTCACAACACTCAATATCCACAAAAGCTAGCATGTCCTAATGAGTGATTCCAAGGACCAATATTAATAAAAATTTGGAAAAAATAAAAATATTTGAATAATTAAGGAAATTTATTTCAAACAAAAGCAATTTAGGTGAAACTGAAAAAAATCACAAATTAGGACATATTTTTAAAACTAGGGAAAATTAAGGTAAGCTTGAAAATTTTAGGAAAAATTTAAAAAAATTCAAAAATTAGGGAGGAAAATCAATGAAATTTAATGGAAACTAAGGAAATTTATAGAAAGATAATTTATAGAAAGATAAGGTGATTTATGGAAATATAAGCTAATTTTTGACAGATTTAGAAAAAATAGTGGAATGGACCAAATTACAAATAATCACGTAAATTAAATAAATTATGACTAATTCATTAAATATAAGGAAAATTAGCAGGGATTCAAAAAAATTGGGATAAAGTTCAAAATAATTTGTTAAATTTATTAGATTGTAAATTTCAGCATCTTTTGGAATTTTCTTAAAAATATATCATAATTTTAAAAATTAAGAATTTTTTTTAATATATATATATATATATATATGTATAAATATATTTTTAAAATATTTTTATTTTGAGTCTATTATTTTTATTGTTTAATAAAAAAATTATATCATTTTAATCAACTTTAGCAATAGAAAATGATAACCAATCCCAAAGGTCCTATGGGATTTGAGGGAACATGTACACATTTCATAATTATCATAGTTTTACTTATTTTAAACTAATAAATGCTCTAAAGTTTGATTTTATATTTAAGTTTTCAAATAGGAGATGGAGTCCAACTGAGAAATGTACATTGTTTTATAATTTTGTTTTTTGAGATATTAAGCTATCATTTTTTGCATAGTACGTAAGGGAGACACAAAATTGGGGGTGTATGGGGAGGTGTGAGTAATAGTTAGTCTACTTAAAGTTGGGGTTATAGACAGAATAATGTAAATTAGCATGATGACCTAATCACAAGGATGAATCATGGCTTTATGACTATATTTTTATTATATTATCATGACTTAATTTAATTTATTATGTTATTTTATTATTGTGTTTATTTTTTTCTTACATATTTCATTTATTTTTCCATTTAAATTTTTTACTTAAAAAGTCACAACTATATTATTTTCATTTTTGTGTATAACAATACAATTGGCATTAAATATATGTATGTATATAATTATATAATTGTTTAATATTAAAACATAAACTTATAAGTAATAGCATTCACTAATGTGAATTAGCTAAAAGCAAATATATTTATAATATAACTTACATTTTATAAATTGAATCACACTTTATTTCAATATAATTATAAAAATATAATTTTGGCTTAAGCCACATTTTAAGTTGATCTAGTCCTGCACTAAAATTTGAAATTAATGTCGCATTAAAAAGAGAAATACATGTCACATTTAAGGTTCCATTTAAATTTCTCCTAGTGTCACTTTAAAGACACCTTTTTTTCATACATAGTGCCATAATTAATATTGAGCCTATTGTATGAGTTAATGAAATATTCATGAGTATGATAATAGGTGATGAGTGTGACATGAAACTCTATAGTGTTAACACCTCATAATTAGATAATTTTTAGTAAATGTTATGCAGGTTCTATTGTAATCATTGTGATCAATTAGTTGTGTTGGGCAATGTGCATATCACTAATTTCTAAATTTTATGAGTTGTTAAATAAATTATGTTATAATTTTTTAAATTAAAAAAAATGAAATTTATTGTTTTCCTGACTTGTAATTGGTTGGTGTAAATGGATAAGACTATTTTCCTATGGAAAATTGCCCTATTTAAATTTTAAAAAGGAAAAAAATAAATTATCCAATCAAAATTTAGAATTTTAAATTAGTTATTTTGATTGCTTTGAGAATTAAATTCATTACTATAGTATGAAAATTTAAAAAAAATAATAATAATATATATTAGTGGTTGTAAATTAGATGTATTGAGTGCTGGAAAATAAATATTTAGTAGACAAACTACAAAAAAAATTAAGGTGTAATGTTTTTAGGGTTTTGATGCCTGTGTAAGCTAGCTAAAAGCCTAGAAGTTTCTAAACCATCATTGTTTTTTCAATATTTTATCCCTTTATTTCTATTGTCACTGTTTCTTTTGTTGTCTTCCTTGCTACTACATAACTCATCCTTTTGTTTTTGTTCTTGCCATTGCTTTTTTTTGTCCTTATTAATACTATAGTTGGTGGTATTCTTTGACCAAGTGAGCTTTGTCTTGTAAAATTTGTAAAACCATTGATATGGTAGATCCCATTTTATTCATAAAAATACATAATACTCAAGGAATTTTGTAAGGTTCAGAGATTGTTCTTTAAATTAGATATTGTATGTTTATAAACTATTAATACACTTACATATGAGAATAGTGGGGTTTTTAAATTAATAGATTCACAATCCTACATCTTGTGCCTAAAAACACATACTCTTAAGCTTACACCTTAATCCTTGTAAATCCATTTAAATTATTGTCTCAACTGAATATAAAAAATAGGCTATACAACCTCATCTATTTATTGGCTTAGAATTCTTGTTTTAACCAATCATTCTTTCAAATTAGGCTACACTCACACACATAATCATAAATCTATATACTCTTCCTTCTCTCAAAAGAAGTGCATAAATAAACACACACTTTTAGATTGTGCATATAATGGGTAGTTTTCATTAAAAAAAATTACTATCTATTACTCGACACTAACTCCCTTGATACATGTCTAAAAACAAAATTATAGGAAAATAATTTTCATAATTTAATATCTAATGCACCTAATTGTAATCACAATAGTATCTAATTCATAATATACATTTCGATAATTAAGCTTACCTAAATCTATGACCACAGTCTGGTAAGTAGAAGTTATTATTTTCATGTTATTATGAACTGTAGATATGGTATCTGGTAGAAACAATTAGTAAAAAAATAGATAGATACATAATAACACTTGAACCAACTTACTTTATGATCAGTAGAATTTTTTTTTTATGAATTGCACTGATGGTGTAGATTAGCTATGGCATGTGAAATTGAGACACTTACTACTAGAGAGAGGAATTCAACAAGAGTAGATGAAATTAAAACTTGGGGAAGATTTAACAAGTACCGAGCTTAATTATACAACACAAGATGAAGTGAAATTCATCCTTCATAAAAGTCTCATTTTATTTGAAATGATGAAATTTAACAATTAAAACTTGAAATAAAACTACATTAGGTCAACAAAAGTAGAGAAATTTGTGTTCCAAAATTATAATTCAAGATCAATATGTGTCATATAATCAACTAGTTCAACAGGTGTTGTGTAAACATCTCAACATATGTTTATGGTGTGGTAGTTTGGCATTAACATGTTTCTATGGGGAACTTATATGATTGACCTTCCTTTTTCTAATTGACTATCTTTGCCAATTAGGATTTTCTTAACAATTTTGATGTTTCAAAATTTAGAATTATATTAAAATAACTGATTCCTTTATTATTATTTGAAAAGTTCATGTCAAATATTAAATAATACAGTTACAATACAATATAATACTATAGTTAATAATACTATATTATTATAATATAAAATTTTACAAAATATATATATTCAAATAATAAAATATATCATTAATATAATAACATGTTAATCTCATATAATAATGTATAAAATATGATGCAACATATGACAATACTAAAATAATATTATATTAAAAAGATTTAAATATATACCAATTTTTAAAAAGTTTATAAAGTTTAAAATTTTATAATATATATAAAATAGTTAAATAATGTTTTAAAAAATATTAATTAATTTTAAATATATAAAATTTCATCTGTTACATGTGTTACTATCATTTAAATAAATAATAAAATAAAATGTGATTAAATTTGAGTACATTTTATTAGTATTCTTATTGTTAAAACATGTCAAAATTTGAGTATATTATTATTATTATTATTATTATTATTATTATTATTATTATTATTATTATTATTATTATTATTTTTATTATTATGAGTTAAAAAATATATTTTAAACTTCTAAAAAACCTTAAGCAAAAGTGAATTAGTAATTGGAGAGCATTATTGTTTCAACCATTTGGTAGTGCATAAAATAAGTTATTTATAGTGATTAATTAAGTTGAGGCCATATAGCTATTCATATTTTGATTATCTTATTTTTAAACTCTTTCATAGTCTTCACACATTCAATCTATATTAGTTGAAGTATATATATTTTGTATATTATGTAGATTTATAGTAATCAATTAGGAATAAACAATAGTTTTATATCCTCTCCAAAAACTAATTTAAGAATTTATTTATGTTCCCTAAAAAAAATAAGATGGATAAGTACATGTGTCTCCTACATCTCTCCATCAAAACACACAATTACAAAATATAGAACATAAAACATCAACACTGTATTAGAATTTATAACTTATAATGCTTTGTTTTAGTGAAAGTGTATGTTGGAGAATGGAAAAATCTAGTCCAAAATTCAAAAACCTCTATAGAAAGAACATATGAGACTAAGTATTAATTTTATAATTAAAGTCTTAACACTAAATTCAAAAAAAAATCCTAGTATCCATGGTTTTATAAGAAGTAGTAACAAATCCATCAAGCAAAATAACATACCTAGCCAACAAAAAAAGGACAAGTGACACTGTAAAAATAATGGGTATGTAGACCAAACTAAGGGAAAGGGCATGTGAAGGATTATAATTATCAATATTGAGACTATGTTTTACCTTAGACAATTTTTGGATCTGTTATAGTTTGAACTCAAGCATGTTATACATTAAGATCTAATTACTCAATGCTTTTATATGTTGTTTACTTAGTTTATCGAACAATCCATTTATGTGAGCAATTTCCTACTTATTTAACTACTGTCCTTTACTAATTATGCATAATAATATAACAATCTAAATATACTAAAGAATCATTGGATAATTTAAATACTATGTTTTTGTTTGAAAAATATATACATTCTATGCTCATTTTAGTATTATTAGCAGATGTTATATTTAAACTCGAGGGAAGAACTAGTGTCATGAATGCTATGTTATTAATTTCACTCCAATTATTTATGTTAAAAGTATATTTTTATGCTAACAACAAATAACTTAGACATGATATGTAAAATTTTATTTGGCCTACTTCATTCTTTGTAAACTTTTGTATTTTTAACTAATTTTTTCTTGTGCATATACATTTATTTGTTACAATGTGAATTATAATTGGTTTATTCCTAGTGGTATTTATATTTAAAGTCATTATAAAACATATTATTTATGTTTAGATGAACATATGTAGAAGATTATAAATGAGAAATAATATCAGAAGGTTAGATATTATATTTATGAAATAATTTTACATTTGTGTGTGCAAAGTATTCAGTAATAGAATTTGTAATACTTAAATCTATAGTTTCATGTAATATTGGTAAGATAAAAACATGGACAATGTTGTAGACTATATTTAATAAATAAATTAATAACTTTGATATCATGTTGTGATGCATATTCTTTGTATGCACTATCAAAGAGTGTAAAAAGGTTGTCAAATATGCCTATACATTTATTTTTAAGATGAAGAGAAGGTACAAAGAAAACATTCATATATATATTAATATATCAAACATAATCACAATTCTACAACAAGAAATGACATAGTAATCCTTTAAAAATAAAAGGATTGATTTTTGCATATGCTTGAAAAGTAACATATAATGTAAATGGTGGAACTACACATTCTATTTTTCAATTGCCATACAAATCTACATTAATGTTTTGATTAGATTAAAATAATTTGTATCCTCTAAGCAAACATTATAAAAAAATTCAACTATTTCTCATTGATGAAGTATCTTTACTATGTTGTCACATTCTCTTTAATATAGATAAAAGACTTTGGTAAATTATGCATACACCTACAAAAACAGTTGTAAATATTTACATTATATTTATTGGTGACTTCTATCAAATGAAACTGATTCTAGATAAATATATTTTTTAGTAACCAATATTGGATGGAAATTAGATTCCCTACAATTTTTGTCTTGAAAATGTAAAATGCTATGAATTACAATAAGTCATTTCACTAAGCAACTTACAATCTATTTCCATATTTAATTGTATTGTAAATTGTTATAAGACCACATTAGATATTAAATAATTAAATAACACATTGTAGGCCAACTCTTTATGACA
>JARHVA010004519.1:757500-785000 GCA_037957365.1 Torreya grandis | reverse complement strand
ATATTTCTTGTGTTGATACCATACTCTACATTGCTATAGCCACACTTATGAATTTATAATACAAAGGTAATGTTCAGCTTGGGTAAAAAGAATAAGAAAATAAAAATTACAACTATATGTAAAAATAAGTTACAACCATATAAAAATGAAGCTAATGGTTATCCAATTCCCATGATAGATTCAATTCACAAAAAATCAAATTATATATTGTGTGTCAACAAGCTAAACAATATTCATATTAGAATTTAGATTTTTAGGAATGTGTATCAAAGAATAATACTGATAAAAAATTATCAAATGATTGAATACAGTGTATTATCAATGACACATCAAAAGTTATAAATTATTACATAAAACATGTTCAAGTTATATCTTTATAAAATAATGAATCTAAGATGGAATATTATGCTTATTATTTAAACACTATTAAATGTCATGAAAAATAAAAACAACTTGGTTTCATAAGAGATTAGTTTCATAGATGATCTAGTTAATTTTTAAATTGATCCAATTGATAACTTCAAGATTATATTCTTGTTACAACTGGAATTGACAAAATGTGGTAGTTCTCAACATTTATGCTAGAACAAAATATTTTGATGCAACTTTATAGGTGAAGGTGGATAATTTTAAAAACTACAAAAAATTAAATGTAATCATTTATTATAAATAAAAATCCATTAAAATTTATAAAAAAATTTACCCCAATAGTTAGAACCATCTAAGGAGATTAGAGATAAATGAAAAAAAATCTTTGTGCCCCAAGCTCAAGGTCCCCATCATTATCATCTCGGATCATCTCTTTAATTTAATCAAGCTTAGACATTGATTCAAATTTGGACAATGGAGTGAAAATATTTACATATATTTTGAATAATCCTCACCTCAAAAAGGTTAGAGTTTACATCTCATATACCTGCTAGAGCATATAGATCCCCTCTACCTCATTGAATTATGTTGAGTCTACCCCAATTATAGTATTTAAAGTGTTTCCATAAATAAATAGGGCTCATTTTCATCCATACCCAAATTTTGTTTCTAAATGAAATTGAGCTTCAGCTTCACTAGATGTCATTAATCTACTTGTATTTAAATTTCTAAGCAAAGAGGTAGATTAAACTACTAACTAGACAAAACCCTATTGTAAAAAGTAGATCCATGATTGTTTATATGATTGAGATTATTTAATCTCTTAGAGAACCAAGATATTACCTTGTAAAAGTATCCCTTAGACTTGGGTGCTCAGGAGGTTTACTACATTTCACTAGACCCTCAAGCCTACAGCGTTTGGTGATCCAACTACACTGTAAGATTAAAAAAATCAAAACCATGGAGTGCTCAATAAAATACAGTTAACCTAGTGAGCTCATAGGTACCCAAGATCATGCCATATGGAACACTCATAAGTGATTGGAGGATTGATGACCAAGGTAGTGAGATCAAACCCCAGATACTCCAAGTCTCTACATTGGTGATGCACTGTATCACCTATGACACCTTATCCTACAACACCATATGAATGAAAATTAAAGGTGGATGTCATAACATAGTTATTAAAATTGTTCAAATGATTTTAAATTAAGCTTTAGATTCACTAGATTTATTTAATCTATCTAAATTTTCATCTCTAAAAAAGAGGTAGATTAAACTACTAATTGGCCAAAAAACTCTTGCACAAAGTACAGGCTTGGCTTTTTATAAGATTGAGCTTGCTCAAGGTCCAAGAGTATTCAGATCATGCTATACAAAATGCTATTGGGGACCCATGGCTCAAGATATTGAATGAATTTTGCTAGACCCTTTGGCCTCTATAATTCTATGATCTTATTAGGTGGAAGGATCACATAAAGATAGAAATCTAAGGACCTATTGAAATACAATCAACCTATAGATCACTTGCGGACCTGAGATCATGTTACATGGCAAGATCTTGGGTGATTTTAGGATTGATACCTAAAGTATGTAATTTAAACCCCTGATACTTTGAGTCTTTGATTTATTGTTTCTGTGTGTCATTTGTGACGCAATCTCCTACAAAATTTTATGAATGTAGAATAAAGATAAACATTTCAACATATTTATTGAAACTAATCAAATAATTTTGAACTCAAGCTTTAGACTCACTAGATTTAATTAACCTATCCTCATTTCCATCTCTAAGTGAAGAGGTATAGTAAACTACTAACTGGACAAAAACCTCTACCATAAATTAGATCCCTGATTGTCTATATGATTGAGCTTCCCTAAGCTCCTGAAGTACTGGTATAATGCCATGGGGCATAATATCATGCTATTGGGTACTTGATATTTTGATTGCATTTTGTTGAGCCCTTTGACCTTTGGATTTATATGATCCTATAATATGGTAGGTTCATGGAAAGCTAGAGGCTAGAGGGCACAGTGAAATTTAGTCAACCTCCCAACCACTTGGGTCCCCAAGATCATGCCACATGGCATGATCTTTGATAATCAAAGGATTGACAACAAAGGTAAAGAATTCAAACCCTTGATAATCTGAGTCTTTAGGATGGTGTTTCTTTATGTCAATTATGATTCCATCTCCTACAGCATCGTATAAATGTAGATTGAAGGTGAACATTAGAAGATAGTTATTAAAAATAGAAAATAATTTTAAAATTAACCTTTAAATTAGCTATATCTCATTAATCTATCTTCATTTCCATCTCTAAGTTAATAGGTTGATTATACTACTAACTGACCAAAAACCTCTTGCACAAAGTATTACCTCAATTATTTATATGATTGAGATTCCCCAAGGCCTTGGAATACCAACATCATGCCATGGAACATGATGCCAGGGACCCATGTGCTTAGGAGGTTATGTATGCAATTATAAATGCATCATGTCTATGAATTAATCCTACATTGGATAAGATAGATCACACCTACACTTCTAATTGGGGATACACTTGTCAAGCAAGAACATGACCAATATTGGGATCCACTATACCCAATTAGGGGATCACTTATATCACTTGTCATAACATATCATGCTAGGAGGGGTTCTAAAGACTAAAATATAACACAATCACAAAATAACCCTAATGGAGTCCTAAGATTTTAGATGTTCACTCTATTCTAATAACAAGAAATCAAAATCTAATCTAGTACTCATCAAAGCTTGTGGCACAATGTGGGGGTTAGAAATAATAAAACAAACAACTAAACTAAACATGTATTAGAAGAAATATACTCATGTCATTATTTACAAAATCCTAAATACATGAAGATAATAATAAAAATGCTTTATTTATCTACGTTTATAAATGAATAAATAAAGTTAGTAATACTTACCTTTGAAGATGAAACTGCCAACCCTCAATCTCTCCCTTGGCGAAGGTGCTTACCAGGAAATTGTTGTGGTATTTAAGGATAACCAAGATAAATCAGCTCTAGGCTACACAACCTATCTAAGCATCCAAAATACTTATTCACAAGACAAGATCTATATCTCCAAAGAAAGTATGGAACCCTAAGATTTATTCTTCAAGTAGAATGGTCAATAATCAGATGTTTATTCACACTTATTCACTAATAATTATTCTCTTATGAAATGGTGGGAAATGACCTTGTATATATAGGTAGATCTTTCCATAAATCCTTCTATGTACATCATTTGTATAGGGTTGACCCAGTCGACCCAATGTGTTTTCAAGGATAATTTATTAGGTTTGTGCTAGGTTCAATGAAAGGCTAACAAACCAAAAAGTAAATAATACCCCTAAACTATACTGGGTCAACCAAATTGACCTAGTATAGTCAACAGTCAAAACAAATGTTAAGGCAATAAAGGAGGGATGAAAAGAGGAAAAAGACTAGAGGAGGTAGGACTGAGAAGAACAAACTTGGGGTTAATGGTTTTAGGAGAAAAGTGTGTAAATGGTAAGTGGTAAAAGTAACAACAATAATATGAAGCATCGATGGTCTACCCACCCCTTTCCCAATGCACCCCTTAATGCATGTACTTAGATAGATTGAATAGGTGGACTATATTTGCTTTAGGGTATTATGATAGTGGGGTTGATTGACCCCCAAATTACATCCTATATAGTAAAAATAAGGTTCATGGGTTGAATTTTATCCAAATTGCATCATTAATTATAACAATCAACAAATTAGCTCAATATATGACAAAATATGATCTCCTTTCTAGCCCTAAATCACATCATGTACTTGAATTTAGGTTCAATGAGTTCATATTGACCCTAATTACCACCATATTTGCATCTTTGATCAAATTTATAGGGTATATTAAGCCATATGTTTCATCATATACAATGGATTGAGTCATAATTTAGAGTCCCAAGCCTTAATTTGGCCAAAATCATGTCTCTAATTTCATCAATTGACTTATTGGATCAATTCATGGCCAATTTTACCCCAAATCATTTCTCTTCTTATATTTAGGTTGAACTTGGACTCAAATAAACCCCAATTTCATTCATGATTTTACTTATGGACTATTTATTTTTTTGTTGTGATATTGGGGTCGATTGATGTCTAAATTACATCTTATAGAGTTAAAGTTAGGTTCACAGTATTTAATTTCATCCATCATTCATTCACTAATTATAATGTTAAACTATACATCGTAAACCATAACCCATAATTTAGGTTTACAAGACTCAATTTGACCTAAACCACTTCTTTTATTACATAAATTGATTAGTTGAATCAATTTATGATAGAATCAATGTTAATGTAATACAAAATCATATCGTAATCTTGTAATTAATTTGAAATGGCTCAAATTGGCATCAATTACATGTATGATTGATTGAATAAACTATTTAATTCATTATATGATAACATTAAAGTCAATTTCACTAAAATTCAAAATTAATTTAATTTTTTTTAAATATTAAAAGATTAAGGAAAATTATCGAAACCAAGGATGAATTTTAAGAAAGGTGAATTTAGGAAAATATAGTAGAAATTTTAAAAAATTCAAACATTAGAAAATTTAATGTTTTAAAATATTAGACTAAATTGTATTTTTTTTTTTTCAATTATCAAATTAAAAAAATATTTAATTTCTTTAAAATTAAGTAAATTATATATATATATATATATATAATTTAAGATTAATTTATAAAATAATAGAAATTGAAGAAATTAATGAAAAATTAACAAATTTAAATAGGTCAGGTTCGATAAATTTAGAAGGAATTAGAAAAATTAAGAAAACTTATTATAAATTGAAAATTTAAAGAAAATTGGAGAAAATTAGATTATTTTAGGGAAAATTTTTTAAAAAAAATGAAATTAGAATATTTTTTAAAATGTAAGGAATATAAGAATGCTAAAAAAAATTGGTAAATTTTTTAAAATTAAAAAAAAATTTAGAAAAAATAACAATCAATGAAATGGTTGAATTTTTTTGGGTAAGTTACATAAAATTAAAGTAATTTGTTGAAAATTAAATAATTTTTTTATAAATTTAAAAAACTACAGAAAATTTAAAAATAATGATGTGAAATTCAATAGATTAATGATATTTCATTAAAAAAAATGATGGGAATTTTGATAAATTTAGATATATTTATAATAACAGAATTATATTAAAATAAAATTTATTTTATTTTATAAATATTAAGTTATATTCATAAATATTTGTTTAGTTAATTAAAATTAATTAATGTTATTATATAGAATCAATTAATTAAAAAATATTAATCAATTAATATTATTATGTATAATTAATTTAAATTATTAAATTAATTAATTATTTTTATTTAATTAAAAAGTTTTATTTTTTTATGATTTTATTTTATGAGATATTTATTTATTTTTACATTGTGTTTTATATAAGAGAAGAAAAAATAGTGGATATTTGGAGAGGTGTGGTTTATAATGATTCTACTTAAAGCTGGGTTTAGGATTTGGATAATGTATTTGAGCATGATCAATTTAATATTTGTGATCAATCATGAATTTAGGACTTTAATACTCAATTTTTATAATATCATCATGCTTTTATTTTATTTTTTTATGTTTTTTATTATAATATTTAATTGGTTTTTTGAATTACATATTTAATTTATGTTTGGATTAAATTTTCTTACTTAAAAAGTCAAAAAGATGTGTGTGTGTGTGAGAGAGTGTGTGTGTGTGTGTGAGAGAGAGAGAGAGAGATTATAAGTAATAAATTTAAGTAATTTTAATTAATTATTTTTTAAATACAAGTTAATATTTATAAAATAAAATAAATTTTATTTTAATATAACTATAAAAATAAAATTTAAACTTTAGTCACATTTTATGGAGAGAGAGAGAGAGGGGGGGGTGTTTATAAGTAATAAAATTAAGTAATTTTAATTAATTATTTTTTAAATATAAGTTAATATTTATAAAATAAAATAAATTTTATTTTAATATAATTATAAAAATAAAATTTAAACTTTAGTCACATTTTATGTTGATCTCGTGTCAAATTAAAAGTTGAAATAAATGTCATATTTAAAATCCCTTTTAAATTAGACTTGATGTTACTTTTAAATTAACTTTTATTTCACACATGGTGTCATACTTAATATTAAACCAAATATCTTAATTATAATAACATCTAATAATAAAAATAAAATCATGTTTAAGGTTTTTTATTATAATATTTAATTGGTTTTTTGAATTACATATTTAATTTATGTTTGGATTAAATTTTCTTACTTAAAAAGTCAAAAAGATATGAGTGAGTGAGTGAGAGAGAGAGAATATAGCAATTTTAATTATTTATTTTTTAAATATAAGTTAATATTTATAAAATAAAATAAATTTTATTTTAATATAATTATAAAAATAAAATTTAAACTTTAGTCACATTTTATGTTGAGGGGGGGGGGTTTGTTTATAAGTAATAAAATTAAGTAATTTTAATTAATTATTTTTTAAATATAAGTTAATATTTATAAAATAAAATAAATTTTATTTTAATATAATTATAAAAATAAAATTTAAACTTTAGTCACATTTTATGGAGAGAGAGAGGGGGGGGTGTTTATAAGTAATAAAAATAAGTAATTTTAATTAATTAATTTTTAAATATAAGTTAATATTTATAAAATAAAATAAATTTTATTTTAATATAATTATAAAAATACAATTTAAACTTTAGTCACATTTTATGTTGATCTTGTGTCAAATTAAAAGTTGAAATAAATGTCATATTTAAAATCCCTTTTAAATTAGATTTGATGTTACTTTTAAATTAACTTTTATTTCACACCTGGTGTCATACTTAATATTAAACCAAATATCTTAATTATAATAACATCTAATAATAAAAATAAAATCATTTTTAATGTTTTTTATTATAATATTTAATTGGTTTTTTGAATTACATTTTTAATTTATGTTTGGATTATATTTTCTTACTTAAAAAGTCAGAGAGAGAGAGAGAGAGAGTGTGTGAGAGAGTGAGAGAGAGAATTATTTTTTAAATATAAGTTAATATTTATAAAATAAAATAAATTTTATTTTAATATAGTTATAAAAATAAAATTTAAACTTTAGTCACATTTTATGTTTTCAAGTAGGTTGTTTATAAGTAATAAAATTAAGTAATTTTAATTAATTATTTTTTAAATATAAGTTAATATTTATAAAATAAAATAAATTTTATTTTAATATAATTATAAAAATAAAATTTAAACTTTAGTCACATTTTATGGAGAGAGAGAGGGGGGGGTGTGTTTATAAGTAATAAAAATAAGTAATTTTAATTAATTAATTTTTAAATATAAGTTAATATTTATAAAATAAAATAAATTTTATTTTAATATAATTATAAAAATACAATTTAAACTTTAGTCACATTTTATGTTGATCTTGTGTCAAATTAAAAGTTGAAATAAATGTCATATTTAAAATCCCTTTTAAATTAGATTTGATGTTACTTTTAAATTAACTTTTATTTCACACCTGGTGTCATACTTAATATTAAACCAAATATCTTAATTATAATAACATCTAATAATAAAAATAAAATCATTTTTAATGTTTTTTATTATAATATTTAATTGGTTTTTTGAATTACATTTTTAATTTATGTTTGGATTATATTTTCTTACTTAAAAAGTCAGAGAGAGAGAGAGAGAGAGAGTGTGAGAGAGTGAGAGAGAGAATTATTTTTTAAATATAACTTAATATTTATAAAATAAAATAAATTTTATTTTAATATAGTTATAAAAATAAAATTTAAACTTTAGTCACATTTTATGTTTTGAGAGGGCGGGGAGGGGGGGGCAAGTACGTTGTTTATAAGTAATAAAATTAAGTAATTTTAATTAATTATTTTTTAAATATAAGTTAATATTTATAAAATAAAATAAATTTTATTTTAATATAATTATAAAAATAAAATTTAAACTTTAGTCACATTTTATGGAGAGAGAGAGGGGGGGGTGTGTTTATAAGTAATAAAAATAAGTAATTTTAATTAATTAATTTTTAAATATAAGTTAATATTTATAAAATAAAATAAATTTTATTTTAATATAATTATAAAAATACAATTTAAACTTTAGTCACATTTTATGTTGATCTTGTGTCAAATTAAAAGTTGAAATAAATGTCATATTTAAAATCCCTTTTAAATTAGATTTGATGTTACTTTTAAATTAACTTTTATTTCACACCTGGTGTCATACTTAATATTAAACCAAATATCTTAATTATAATAACATCTAATAATAAAAATAAAATCATTTTTAATGTTTTTTATTATAATATTTAATTGGTTTTTTGAATTACATTTTTAATTTATGTTTGGATTATATTTTCTTACTTAAAAAGTCAGAGAGAGAGAGAGAGAGAGAGTGTGAGAGAGTGAGAGAGAGAATTATTTTTTAAATATAACTTAATATTTATAAAATAAAATAAATTTTATTTTAATATAGTTATAAAAATAAAATTTAAACTTTAGTCACATTTTATGTTTTGAGAGGGCGGGGAGGGGGGGGCAAGTACGTTGTTTATAAGTAATAAAATTAAGTAATTTTAATTAATTATTTTTTAAATATAAGTTAATATTTATAAAATAAAATAAATTTTATTTTAATATAATTATAAAAATAAAATTTAAACTTTAGTCACATTTTATATTGATCTTGTGTCAAATTAAAAATTGAAATAAATGTCATATTTAAAATCCCTTTTAAATTAGACTTGATGTTACTTTTAAATTAACTTTTATTTCACCCCTGGTGACATACTTAATATTAAACCAAATATCTTAATTATAATAACATCTAATAATAAAAATAAAATCATGTTTAATGAAATAATGTAACTTGTATTTGAAGATGATTTTAATTTCAACCAATAATATTAACAAAATCTTTCAAAAACATCAACAAATCACCTAATGTCTTAACAAATCACCTAAATGACAGTAGGAAGTAAGTTTATGACATTAAGAAGTAACATTAAAATGGTTTCGTTATCACCTTAAAAAATCTAAGTGGCAACATTATATTTATGCAATTAAAAGTTGACATTAAAAATAGATTAAAGACACACGTCTTTCATAATCTAACTTTAAAAATGAAATTTGGTCTACAATTTGCTTAGTGATTTAAAACGTTCATGCCTCATAAATTGAGCAATTGCTTACTTGACTAAAGATAGAAGACCAAAAAAACATAGACGTTGTTCTCCTTAATTTTAAAAGGATTTTCATTAAAAAGAGAAAGCATACATGAAAATCAACACATTTATAACCATCGACGTTATTATTCCACGAAAGGAATTGAGAATTTGCAGAGCAGTAGCATATCCGTCTTTTATTTTATTTGCGTTCCGTTATTTAATAGGATGTGCTACGTAATTAGTTTAGCGATTGAGGTTGGAGCCAGGATCTACTCCCAACTGTTAGCAGTACTTTTGGTAATAGCCGGCACGGCTGTTGATGGGGTCAGGGTCAGCTCCGTTACATTCTCCACCATTCACAGCTTGGATTGTGGCTCCAAATCCCTGTCCAGAGGTTATGGCAGTATGACAGTTGCTGATCCAAAACCACATTTTAATAAACTTTCAAAACTCTGATGAATTATAATAAATTAAAAAAGTATAAAAGCCCTCAATATTGATCAAAAATCAAGATGAGCACCTCTAATTTCTCCTGTCATAGGGGGCTAGAGTAGGAGCTCTTGGAATGGCCTTATTTGAATAAATAATTTTTTTTTCTCTTCGTAAAAATTTGGAATGTTGAGCGAAGAAAATATACAGCCTTTCGATATCTTCTACTTCATCTTAAAAGGAAGTGGGAAATTGTATGACTGGTAAGCATAGAGCTAGTCAACAGTTGTTGGCCACTCCACTTATCTACATTGAAACATCCCTCATCTTTTACAAAGTGAGGTAAGTGTGCTTAGATGGTGTAACTCAAAGACATATTTATTGTGGAATGGATTTTCAACGCGTGTTTCTATCCACATCAGGGAAATCCTCAAGGGGTCTCTATGTTCAGCCAACCCTGGCACCATGGAATTGCATCTTCCTTTACTAGAAATGTTGCCTTCATCTTTATTGCCTAGAGGAACTACAATTTTTTTTCATGTCAAGCTTTTAGTCTGCTTTGAAATGAAGACCTTTTTTTAGTATCCACCAGTTCTAAATGGCATGTTTATATGATTTTTTCATCATCTTTGTACATATTGGCTTCAACTCCTTTGTTATATTTTATAATTACGAAGTTTTAATCAACAAATGAGGTCCACAATTAATCCCTCTTTTGATCAATCAAAAAACAAGTATCTTTTTTATTTTATTTATTTTTATATTTTAAATATTTTAGTTATGTTTTTTATTAGAAGTAGCAGGAAAAGGGTCTTGGGCTAAATACAAAGAAGTCCCCAGAGCTAAAATAAAAAGCCAACCACAGGGTAGAGATAGAGCACCGATAATAGTTGAACAGCAGAGCCAAAGAGGATATGTTACACCCAAAATGAACATATAAAAAGAGGGACCAGATCCCAAAGCAAATCAGCTCCTAGACGTGCCAGAAACAACACTTGAGTAATGCAAGAACAACTATCTCGATAGAAATAGCACACAGACAACACCAAGCTAAACAATAACAAAACCTGACCTAGTAGGTCGCACCTCCTTGGGCCGAGAAACATGCTTAGGAATACCCCGCTTCCTCCTTTCAACAATAGTCCAATACTCATTCAAGTCTCCATTTGCAAAAAGAGGAGAAGACGGAGGTGAAAACCTCCCCAGACCTTTAAAAGGGAATGAAGCCTAGGGAAATGCCACAACAACATCAATCCCTTCAATAGACTGAACACTAAAAGTAGTAATCCTGGTCTCAATAGCAAGATCAATAGCAATAGCATCATCAACAATAGGGGAAACAATAGGGTAAGACCCTATTACATCTTCAATAGCAGCATTAGAAGCAAATCTGATAGTAGTCTCAGCATCTACAGCAGTAATAACAGTAGTGGGGGTCTCAACAACAGTCCCAGCCACCCTCATCACCTCCTCAGTAGACACATACTTATGATATGAACCCTTGACCATCAAGTGTTCCAAAAGATCACCTTTCCACCAAGTTACAACTCCCTTATGGTGTAGGAGAGGATAGCTAGAGGCCAAATGACCAATAGCAAAACAACTTCTACATCTGAAAGGGGTGCCCTCGTAATCTAATTATTATTTCCACAGCCTATCCCCCACCAAAAAAACCACATCTCTATGTAATGTTTTAGATTATGGTAAAAGAAGGTTTTTAAGGGACCCCAAAACACTATAACATAATCAAGAAAGATAAAGAAATAAAAACCACCAGGAAAAGCAATCCTGAAACCTACTACAGAGTAGTATCAAAATCAGGTTTTATAGGGACCTAAAACCACAAACATAGCCCAATAAAATTACCTAGGTTTTACAAGGACCTAAAACCTCAAAGAACTTATAGCATAGGGTAAAGAATGCTAAACAGTAAAATTCCACAAAATACCTTTGGTTTATCTATCACTTTGATTTGATGGAGACACCGTCAGATCCAATAATAATGATAGCCGTAGCCATGTCTAGAAAAAGGCCGTGCTCCACCACACCCTCAAACCCTAAAAATGCACTGCCCACAGCCCTAGCATCCTTAATTAGCATCTTCACAAGACCAACACAACTGCGACCCCATTGGGATTGAGCGGGTTCGATCCAACAAGCCCAAGAACACAAATTTGAAGGAATTGCTCACAAATGGCCGATCGATTCCCATGGCATCTAGCACACCATTCTCCCTTAGCACCAACACAGTGTGGGCAGATCCACCCCTAATACAGAGGCCTTTCAGACTAGGCCGTACAATACCTTGCTTTGGTGGCCCACACCACTTACGCCGCATCACAAACTTATTCAATGGGGTCTAATGTTAAGCAGCTCAATGAGGGCATTAAAGGATAAAGTCGAGGGCTTGATGGAAAAAGAATGATCACCCCATATCCAAACCCTACCATCAAGCACTAAGTCTCTCTACTCTAAAGAGCCAAAAGTCACAATAAAGAATCCTCTTGCGTAGGGAAATAATTCAATCTTACCATCAACAAGTAGTTTCCAAGACTCCATGACCAAATCATGAAGATTGGGCAAGGAGGGCCACAACCCATTGAATCTACAAATCACTCCTCTTTCATGATAATAATCCTCATTATCTAAGACCTCTGAGCCACACACAATAATATGAGAATCCCAAGCATAGGGGATCAATTTAGAAACTAGTTGGAATGAGCTAGACTGAGTACCACTAGTAACAATAGTAGCAAAATATTTCTAAGGATCCCCAGGGAGTTGAAGCCCAGTAACAACATCAACAACAATTTTTGGTTTTTTCCTATTTCTTTTTCAATGAAGTTCCTATTCGCTACCATTTTTAAGTTCCACTCTTTATAATATTTTAGCTATGTTTTTTACATTACTCTTTTACATATTTCAAATATTACACAATTTATTTTACTAATACGATTGTACACATTTATGATAAGAATATGTCACTATATTTTAAATATTTAAGATATAATTTTTTCATTTGCTTCTTCAAATATTACCTAATTCCATTTTTTTGTTAGATAAATAGAAAAAATAAAAGGTCTATCAATCAAGGTAACATTTACTCCATATTCATATTGATATCAAAATAATACTCAATCCCATTAAAATGAATGATTCACTTATCATTGTAATATTGTAAAACCATCCTAATATTGTAAAAAATATTACAATAATTTTAAGCCATGTGAGTATATTAATATTGTCATAATATTATAAAGACATTGTAGTATTTTAAAACCATCACAATATTTTCAAATCATTGCGAGTATTCTAAAATAGTCACTACATTATCCAATCATCATGGGTATTGTAAAACCATCAAAATATTTTCAAACCATTATGTGTATTATAAAATAGTTACAATTATTTTCCAACCATGGTCTGTATTGTTTAAGCATAAATTTATTTTCTAACCATAATGGGTATTGTTCATATATCATAAGTATTATGTAACCATCTTTGGCATTATCCAAATATCATGGGTATTGGATCCTTTTAATCTCCTTAAATAACTAATAATATCAATGCAGTAACTCACCAATAAAAAATTGAAGATGACATTAAATTATACTAAAAAAATTTAATATGAAAATAATAATAGAATGGTCTTTGTAAGTATGATCTATGTAATCACAACTATACTAGACATCTTGTTTGATGTTGGTGTTCTTTCTAGACTCATTCCAAAAACTTGAGAAAGTAACCATGTACTAGCAAAGAGAGTTCTTTGACATTTAAAGGCATCACAAAAAAATTAGGATAAAATACTCAAGGTCACCTAACTTCAAATAAGTTGCATATTTTATAGACACTATGCAATTGATTTTGAAGATGTGAAATCTATTTCATGTTTCCTAATGAATTTAGAAACAATAAATAATCTCTTTGAAGTAAAAGAAGAGGTTAGTTCCATTAGTTTAATAATTAGAAGATACAAACCCATAACATTAATCATTAAGTTCTTGATAGTATGTAATACTATCATCCTTACCTTATTTGGTCCATTAACCATTTCCCTAACTCATAATTTAAAAGAGATTCTCTATTATCTTAAAAATACGTAAAATTATATAACAACATACCTTTATCAATCCTATTGATCCTTATTCAACCTATAAGTTTCTATTAGGCCCATTTTTGTAGTATTTATCATTTTAGAACATGTTTGCACTATGTTAAATAGGATTTCACTACAGTCTTTTTCCCCATGCATTAACTGTTGCTTTTAAAATAGATGCATTTCACAAAGACCCTACTACACCTTTCTAAATTTCATTAGTGAGAATATTCCAAATATTAAATTATTATAAAGGAGGAAGTCTTTGACATGATTACAAAATAAATAACCCTCCCATTAATTTATAAAATTTAGAGTGATACATGTGGACAACCAAAGGAGTACCCATCAATCAAGTGAAGGATGCAAAAATTCATGTCCTATCATAATGCATAATGTTTAGGTATTGGTAGTCAATAGAAGTTGCAAGGCAAGCTATAAAGAGAGTAACTAATATTTCATACATAATGATAAGGTTAAGGGAGGAATAAAAGTGGCATGAATTCCTCAATATCAACTCATAACAAATATTTAAAATCTTCTCATATGATAAAATATGTATTTTTAGTACCAATTTTTGGTACTCCTACTCAAATGCATCCAATGGACATCCTTGAAAGTGTAAATTTCATTGGATATTTATTAATAGTTAGCCAACACCTTCCCAAATATAATATGGCTATGAGATGGACAAAATATTCTATGGTGATAAGATTCATATCATAATGGATATAAATTCAAGGAATGATCACAACGTAACCCCACATACTTAAGGAAGGTCTCAAGTATATCAAGCAAATCAGTGCAATTTTCACTAAGATTATAATGAAGTCCAAATTTGAGTTCATGAGTTGCACAAAATATCCATCCTTCCTTTAACATTATTTTTTGACATCCACATGACCTAAGCATAAGTGTTGATGTATAAGATGTTAATATTTAGGCATGTCGAGCCATTGTAATCCATCCTACCTATAATAGGTCAATCATAGATTCATTCAAAATCAAAAATAGAATTAATGTTGTAACCATAAAAAAATGTCATACATTATAAGATGAACATAATGATCAATTGTATGAATCATCATCAAAAAGAGATCCATCCAAGTCCAAGCCAAGGCCTCAAAATCCTTCTCTATTTGCCAAACAAATGTAGAGACTAGGTCCATGCCTTAAGGACACTCACATGGAAAAAATATCAATAGAGTCAGACATACATCTATTGAGAGTTACACTTCAAGAGATGTATAAGTTGTTGTTTGAGGATATCAAGGATGATGTGTATGACAAAGAAGAGAAGAAGTTTTTCTTATAGAAAGTAGTCACACATTTTAGGTGTGAAATGATGTTATGTCCATCCTGATTATACAAATTAGTTCACATTCAAAGTCCATTGTGGTGGACATACTTGAGAAATAAGAGGAGGCCATGTACAATTTGTAAGTTATATTTCAAAAAGAGTTGTTAGGGTCCAAAAAAAAACAACACAGGTAGTTGACCACATAAATACCAAGTGCAGTTGAACTAATAAATATGATACCAATAAAAAATAAGTCTCAATAGAATATATTTTAGTTTGAACCACTATATAATAAGATACTCCTCTCAGGGCTCTTGTTTTGAAATATTGCACACTTGGGGTTTCTTGACTATACCTTATGATTTCAAAAAAGGTGGAAACATTTGCAAGTGAAAAATGGATCACTATCCAAATTAAAACCAAATGTGGAAATAGATGAGACCCATGATATAAAGGGATAAAATTAAATTAGTGTACCTCTACCTACATGCCTAAAGTCTATTGTGTTGAAGCACTATGTTATACCATCAACTTCTTCATGGATCTCACTTCCACTCTCACTGTAATCTCTCACACATACATAAGGAATTCCTTTTTGTTTTGATAGACTAAGTCCTTGGATCAAGGCCGATATAATGATAAAAACCCAATGGATTAACATCCCATGCATGTACATCCAAATAAACCTAAGGCATATAGTCAAGTAGAGGAAAACCAAGCAAAGGACAATGCCAAGGTCAATATTGAAGATTAGAAAGCAATAGAGGATAAGGATCATAATGATAAGAAGGTTTTACTCAAGATGTAGAATTATTTTTTTCTAAAATTTGTGAAAGAGATGGAGTAACAAAGAAAGGATATTATTGTAAGAGTAGTTAAGAAGGTCGATCTAAAACACAAATAAAATTTATGCAAGTAGGAAGAGAAAATGAAAAATGTCTTAGAGGAATAATAATAAAACTGTATTGCATAATAAATGAGATGGACATGGATGAACTAAAAAAGAAGTTGTAAGATGAGGTTTTTAAGGCTAGTTAGGTAGTTGCAGGCCAAGTACAAACAATAGTAGGGAAAGAAAGTTTGTCACAATTGTGCAAACAAGGAGCTATATCGACACATTTTACCACTGGTGAAGCATAATCATAACCATTTACAAATTATTTAGGTTTGGGGTATACATAAGAATACGCATAGGAGGAAGGCTCACAATAAAAATGAAAATCCAAAAAATCATGGTCAATTGATATCCAAAAACCAACATTGTAACTTCCACATTTACTCTATTAGTCATCACACAAATACAACATGAAAAAATGACATTTGTGGCTTTTGTGACCCAATTGGCCATGCCTACCTCAAAATAGGAAGCTTTTTCTTGATGCTTCAAATTTTTCATTCATAAATGAAATTGAAGGTATTGTTACATTTTAAACAACCATGATGCAGAAGAATACTAAGATTGAATAACATAATACTCAATTTTAGATGGAGAATTTTGAGTGAAATGAATAATTTTACAAAGCACACATTATTATCGATGACACCTACCTGCCATTGGTTTAAAAAATATTGTAGGACTATGTAATGCTATAAGATAAGCATTTCAGTGCTCTCCCCATGAGTTTAACTCAGGGTTAGGGCATAATGAAATTACTACATGACAACAAAGCTCAAGTCCAATAATTACACTGTGAGATGAAAGAAATCTTTAAGTTGATAGAGGAATATGAACATGATCTATGTGTTTCTACTCTTCAATATACACAAATTTCTAATAATATGATTGAACAGGAAGATAAACTCTAAGATACATGAATGGGCATTATGTTGGATCTATCTAAAGAAAATAAATCAAAGGTGGTAATGGAGAGCCAAGCATCATTGACTAGATTGATAATGCCTTATAATAATCTATCAAGTTGAGAGTTAATGTCATGTCCACATTGCAAACTTAGGAGTTAGAGATGCTACACAACATGTTCACATGTATTTAAATGCAATTGTATGCCAATTAAATTGAGAAGATAATGCAAGACATCTACATGAAGGATACACATCATACATGTCAATTAGTAATTCTCACTAGTGATGATATCCAATCCATTATGCAAAGCAAAGAACTCCTTTTCACATTATTCAACATGGTTAGGGATGTCTTGGTGTATTGGAAAAATTATAAGCATGATTTGAAAAATATTGATAATTCCATTCAAGATATCATTTATAAACCTCGGTACATTTCACTTGCCAATCTTATAATGTTTATTTGTGATAATAAGGATTCTCATGTGATGCAACTTCCTCAACAAAATCATGGTACAACATCAACCTCTACTTCCTCATCGATAACTTATCAATACTACCCAATTTTTCCAAGTCAACTATTTTGTATCCTCACATGCTAAGACTCCTCCATCATAGTAAGGTATTATCAATCTGTTACCTTAATTAAATGTTTAAGGTGATAACATTTGTAGCCAAGAATCTTTTAAAATAGGTCCATGAAGTTTGAAACCTCATAAAATATTGCCTCTTAGTTATTCCAATCTACTAAAAATTAGTAAATAGAAGTAGATTGGTTCACTACTTTGTTGAAAACATGAAAGGAAGGCTAAGTAGTGTGTAAGAAGATAAAACTATCACACAAAAAATTCAAGTGAAATTGTGACCATTATTTCTTGTGTGACACATAATCTTAGCTAATGAAAAATACACCTAGCTTTACTCAGTGATATTCTACTAACATATTTTTTTGGGCTGAGGCAACATTTCATGTCGAAAAACATGTTATTAGGAGATGTGAAACATAAGTCAAACAATTTTTCTAAATGTGAAAAGGTTATAAGTGTATGACATGGTGTGTTTCTATATAACACATGGTTTCATGTAGTCTATCAAAAAAACATAGAAGTTAAATGGTTCCTTTGGTCTTGAAAATAAAAGGTTATGAAAGTGAAGAATTCTCTATGCAATATTATATATACTTTAATTTTGTAAAATGAAAAGATGGAATATAAAAAAAACCAATATATGGTACTCTTTGTTTTAGTATTATGTTTCCAAGTGTATAAATCTTACTTGAATTGATTACATCTTCCTTATTAATGATTTTATTTTGGCTTACTACTGATGATGACGATGATGATGATGATGATGATGATGATGATGATGATGATGATGATGATGATGATGATGATGATGATGAGTGAATAGGCAGTGCATTTATCCCTAAGTTGTCTAGAAATTCATATAATACTTAGTCTTGTAACAACACTCAATATCTATAAAAACTAACATGTCTTAATGAGTGATTGCAGAACCACTATTAATAAACCTTTTTAAGAATTAAATAAATTATTGAAAATAAAATCAATTTAGATGAAATTAAAAAAAAATTGTAAATTAAGACATCTTTTAAAAACTAGGGAAAATTAAGGTAAGTAAAAAAACTTTAAATAAAATTAATAAATTTTCAAAAGCTAAACGAAAAAATCAACGAAATTTAGTAGAAACTAAGGCAATTTATGGATATCTAATCAAATTTTTGACAAATATAGAAAAATAGGGAAACGCCTTAAAAAAATAGTAATGATGTAAAATTAAACAAAACGGGTATATTTCATCAAATATAAGAAAAATTAGTGGGAATTCAAAAAAATTATACTAAAGTTCAAAATAATATGTTAAAATTATTAGATGAAATAAATCTTAATTAATTTAGGGATTTTTTTAAAAACTACAATATAGCTGAAAAAATTTATGGTTTTTTTTTTTTTTTAATTATATATAAAATTATATTTTTTAATTATTTTTAATTAATTTATTTATTTTTATTATTTAATTAATTTTTAATATTATTTTTAATCGACTTCACTAAGGGAAAATGATAATCAATTCCAAAGGTCCTATCAAATTCGAAGAAACATGTGCACATTTCATAAGTATCATAGTTTTAGTTATTTTTAACTAACAAATGTTCTGAAAATTGATTTTATATTATTATAATATCAATAATCGTTATATTTATGTTTTGTAATAGGAGGTGGAAGGCAAATAAAAAATGTGCATTGTTTAAATTGATTATAAAATGTATTTTTTGAATTTAACATTTAAAATTAGTTAATGTTTTACGATTTTATTTTGTGAGATATTTAACTATTATTACGTTTTATTGTATGTGATTTAAACATAAAATTGGGGGCATATGGGGAGGTTTGAGTGACATTAATGCTACTCAAAGTTGGCCTTACAATTAAAATAATGTAAATTAACATTATAATCTTAATCATATGAACTAATCATGACTTTATGATAATATTCTAATTATATTATCATGACCTTATTTATTTTATTATGTTATCTTATTGTGTTTATTATTTATTTTTACTAAATATTTAATTTATATTTACATTCAATATTTTTTATTTAAAAAATGCAGTTATATTATTTTTATTTTTGTCTATAATGATACAATCGACATCAACTATGTATGTTTAATTGTTAAATATAAAAACATAAGTTTATAAGTAATAACATCACTAATTTTAATAAAATATAATTGATTTGAATATAATTATAAAAATAAAATGCAGTCTTAAGTGGTATTTTAAATTGATCTAGTGTTACACTAGAATATTATCACACTAAAAGTTGAAATCAATGTCTCATTTAAAGTTCCTTTAGGTTGATCCGTGTCACATTAAAATCTCCTTAATTTTATACTTAGTTGCGTAATTAATATTGAACATCGGACTAGTATAGGAGCTAATGAAATCTTCATAAATATGGGATTAGTGATGAGTGTGACCTGAAATTCCATAAAGTTCATACATCATAAATAGAGAATTTGTTTTACTATGGCATTGCGCTCATCCGGTAAAGTTTACTTGACTAAAGTTAGAAGACTCAAAAACCATAGACTATTTTTCCATTAAATATTAAAAGTTTTTTCACTTTTAAAAAAAAACATACGTCAAAATGACCCACTTATTTATATATATGAAATTAAAGATTTATAACACCTCGGAAGTTCTTATTTAAGAAAAGGATTTGAGAATATGTAGGGCAGCAGCATATCAGCGACATCCTCCACCAAGTGAAACTTACCAAATATCATTATGTAGGAAATACCCAACTTGGTAGATCTGCAACGATTACACGTTGTATTCTACACGTATCGTTCACTTTGTTTCTAATTCTTCCTCCCTGAATTTTTTTCAAACATTGATAAATTGAAATAAATTTAGAAAATATACAAGCCCTTAATATTAATAAAAAATTACGAGTACATCTTATTTGTCTCGCAAGACGGCGCTAGAGTAGGAGCTCCCATAATAGCATTATGTGAATAATTCAAATTCTACTCTTACTAAACATTTGTAGTGTTGTAAGAAGAAATTAAATAGTCTTAGGATATCTTCCGCGTCATCTAAAAGGGAGTAGCAAATCATATTACTGGTAAGAACAAGTTTATTCTAGAGTAATCAATCACTCATTTATTTAGATTTAAACATCCTTCATCCTTTAGAGAATCAGGTAAGTGTGCTATGAAGGTGGAATCGGACAATAAATTTGATGTACAATGGATTTGAAAAAAGACATGATTTTGTCTGCATCAAGGAAATTCTCATGGAGTCTCCACTATTCTTTGCCCAACTCCAAAACCTTGTAATGATAATCTACTCTGTTGTAGATGCTTCCTACATCTTCATTCCCTAGAAGAACTAGAAATTGTTTCAATCCTATCACGTCAATTTTTTTGTCCACAATTAAATGAAGGCCCTTATTTCAGTCACCCCTCAACTCTAAGTAACATATTACAATGATTTTTGCTATGTTTTTTTAATGCAGTGGTTTCACCACATTTCTTATATTTTATAATTTTGTATTTTTCATTAGCGAGTGAGGGTCCAATATAACTCCACGTTTAACCAGTCGAAAAAAAGAAAGATCATATTGTTTTATATTTGAAAGATCGAAGATAGTTGTCATTTTCTCCAACAATTAGTCCAAGTACTACTCAATTTATTTTAATAAAACATTTGTATGTTTTTCAAGAGTTGGTACATTTCAAAGATTTGAAGTATTATTTTTTATTCGTTTGCTTCTTCAAATATTTATTAACGAAATCCTAATTTTTGTCATTTTCAAAACCTAAAAGCTGTATCAATCTAGGTAATCTTCAATCTACATTCATATTTGCAATCAAAATCAAACTCTATGTAAAATACGGTCTGGCATTATGTAAAAAACTGTCTGGCACTGTGTTTGACATCATTTGGAGATCACTGATCTATGACCTTGCAGCATCTCTGACCACTGAACAACCATTATTTTCCACACGCTGTCCTGCGCTGGTAGCCTCCATCCTGAACATGCTACACGAAGACTAGTGCTACAAAAAGTTTAATATATAGGAAGGGATCCAGATTGGCAGTTACGGAATCCCTAAAAAAGATGAGCATCATTATTTCTCCCACTCCGACTTTGACTCCCGCAAAATGATTGGTGCATTGGAAAAAAGATTGGCCGCACACAAACTAAGACATCAGAAAGACATCGAAAACACAGGCTATAAAAATCTGCATCTCACTTTTGTTTTAGATGTCAACCAAATCTTGCTACTGCTTCGTCTCATCGATAGGCTTTTCATTGTTTCTTTGGCTCCTGAATTTATAAGGAAATAAGGATTGAGAAAAGATACGGAAACAAGAATTGGGAGATCAAGGTTTTTATTTAAATATTATTGGAATATTATTATTTTTCTATTCTACGAAATATTAGCATACCGTTATATTATTTTTCACATTATTTTTGCGTCCTAGTTTGTGTATATATATTAAAATAAATTATATTTTATTTCTTACAAATTTTAATAAAAAGTATAGAAAATATATAACTTGAAAAATGCATAACATGTTATTTAAGTTACTATATATCATGTTAATTTTTTTAATTTTAATTAATTTTATTTTTAATTTATATATTTTTTAAATTATAGAAGATGATAAATATATTAAAATATAAAATATTTATAAAATTAAAAGAAAAAAAAAATCATGTTAAATTTAAAGTTGTTATAAATTTGGTATATTTATTTTAATATGAAATTACTATAATTATATTAATCATATAAAACTCATTTAATATATACTTCGAGAATATGGTTTGACTAAAAAAGTATTTTGAAAATAAAGAGTAGAAAATGAAATATAAAGAACAAATTAGAGGATGACAAAGACAATACAATCAGAAATTTCCAACGTAACAATGACAGGTATTGATGATGAATGAGTTAAGAATATGTTAAAATGAGTATCAACAATGATAACATATAAATTATAGAAAAAAATTTCAATCAAAGAACTAGAAAAACAAATGAGATAAAATGCAGATCACATGATAGTGTGTTGTGCACGAGTATCTCAACAAGTCCAATTTGTATTGATGATAAGATTAGAAAAATCAATGTGTGTAGATCAAATGACTGATGCAGAAAGAGAACAACTATGACAACATAATTGGCGCACAATACAAAGATATCGTCTCATAAATTCTAATGTTAATGTCAATCATGATGAAGAAACTATAAGGGATGTCAAATTTTGACATATGTTCTAATTTTTCAAAGACTTATTATGTTTGTTTGTAATAATGAAAGTGGCATGGAATGAGTATGAGAAACCCTAAAAAAATACTAATAGATGCACTGGAATTCAATTTTTATATCAATAAGCAATTTTATGGGCTTATACAAAATCCAATAGCAATTACTACTGTTGAAAGATATAAGGATAATACTAACTTAAAAAATAGTTAATCATAATGATGCATAAAAATAGGTCGAATGTCTGAAGACCATAAATTTTGATCCATAGATCCATCTAAAAAAGTTCAGTACAACCATAACTTGCCCATCTGGTTATGAAACATTTTCTACATTTTTTGAAGGTCATATGTAATTATATGAGAGTCCAAAATTATAGTTTAATATTATTTTCATTATTTTTCTAAATTTATAAATTATCTACTTGTGTAATAGGACTTGAAATTCAGTTCATATTCATCAGATAGGTTGGATTTAGTGTTTAGTTTATTTTTGGATATTTTTAGAGCTACACGTGCTTGCATGCAAAACATACTAAAAATAGAAACTACTAAAAATAATAGGTCTAGTTTTATTTAATTTTATAGCTCTAAATTTTTCATAGCAACTCCAATCTAAGTTGAGGCTTATTTATGCATGGTTTATGATAATTTGAATCATTCGATACGAATCAATATTGGTTATTGCTCATAATTTTAGCCTAATGGATTTTTATTTGTCTTTATAGTATTCAAATTTATTACATAACAAGAGAAGAGGCTAAGTCAAATGGAAGGGTCCCAATGTAATTTTGAAAAAAAAGTATTAATCCCAATGGAAATCAACAACAAAAATCCCTAATCTCAATGGAAGTGTTGAGATATATTTCAAGACTAGACAATTATTATTTTGATGTGAGTTAAAAAACTTATTTCTCAACATATATGTTATATTTGTCTAGATTTTTATTTTAGAATGAATACTCATCAATCTATTGAAGGTCTTATTTTTAGTAGATGATGACAAAAGAAAGGTGTCCACCAATTTTATGAAGTTAATAAAATGGATCTTAGGCCTTAACTACATGAACTGGATAATGTGACCCATGTGGAAGATACGTTGATTTGTCATGTGAATCAAAACATTTAATTTACCAATGAAGTAGGATGGAAATTCAAATACAAAGGCAATACCATTTATTTTCCACAAGAAGTCAAGGAAATATAATTTTTTAGTACATAATATTTTGGATCTTTTGATTATCATAGTATAATGAAAAAAAGAATGTGGAAGTACTTGAAACTTTACCGTTAATAAAGATCAAATTTATAATTCATTTAATATAATATTGATCATGATAAGTTTTGTAGGAACGTGAAGAGTGATGAAATAACATTATAAAACCTCCCATCTAATAAGTATACTAATGTCTTAGAAAAATTGAATTGTGTCCACATGGAGTTTAATACAAATCTAAATGAATATGTTATTACAAGTTTGGTACTTGAGACAAACAAATAAGATGTTATAGATGACATGTCAGGTCTGGACACCAAACCACCCAATTCCTTAAGAGAGGTAGAAGTGAGTCAAGCTTGGGTAAATAATTTGAATGTAAATTATGGAAAACTAATAGTTTTACCATAAATTGGTACATCTCCACTCAATTAATATGTGACAAAATATTTATTAGAAATGGCTATCCCAAATATATTCCTTGATGGAAGATGTGATTGGTCTTGTCAATGGTGCACTTGGATATGATCAAATCACTATATACAACCTAGGATTAGCACCCCCTAAACCACCTACATATGTAATGGTTCAATTCAATAACTATACAAATATTCCTTTTTTGATGAAACTCGAACTCCAATTAAAATCAATCCTATAGAAAATAACTACATCTGTTAGTTACCTTTGAAATTGGAATGGGTATTGACAATCGAAAAATCACATGGATTAAAACTTGAGAAAGCCAAAATTGATATAGGACTTACCTAAATATATGTTTAACATTTGTTGATATATGTGTCAAGTCACTACACAGATTGAGGATATCATCACCTTTCACATATGACTACTTTAAGAGATTAAAGAGTGGAAATGAGTAGAGAAAGTGAAAAAGGAAGAATAAAGACTTCAGCTATTAAAGGATCAATGTATAAAGTTTGAATACCATAGAATTATTATTTTGTTGAATGTATGTGTGTGTGCGTGTGCGTGTGTGCATGTGTGTGTGTGTGTGTGTGTGTGTGCATGCGTGTGTGTGTGTGTGTGTGTGTGTGTGTGTGTGTGTGTGTGTGTGTGTGTGTGTGTGTGTGTGTGTGTGTGTGTGTGTGTGTGTGTGTGTGTGTGTGTGTGTGTGTGTGTGTGTGTGTGTTACCAATGTTGTGTTGTTCTCTATTTCCTAATTTTATACTATATTAATTGAAATTAAAATTTATATGAAAAAATATATATTAAATGTATTTTTATGAAAAATAAATATTTACCTTTATTTTACATGACAAAAAGTGATGTTATCATAGATATCGCAGATACATATATTTGAAATACACCAATACTGGTTGTATTAGAATAGAACTCTGTAAAATACTACATCTTCACTAACTCTAGACATGACTCTGAGATTAGAATCTAACTTTAAACAAGGTCACAAAGGGTCCTTATATGTAAAAATAAAGAAATAAGAGATTGTTAGTGGTTGAGTTAAATGTGGCATATCATCATTCCTAAAATTACAGCTCACCCTATTCACACATGTGAGAATAAAAATCATGTAAATAATTTTGTGCACATAATAAGTCACACCCTGGTAACATATAACCTATGGTGGAATTCACATCAAGTGTGAGTATGAAACCCACCAACACCACTCCTTAAGATATAATTAGGTTATGTGGTAAGATATAAAAAGTATCATATTCATAACTATGGGTCTCAATAACTAGGCATGATGAGGTACACATTTATAATGAAATAACCTTAAATAATGAAGCTATGATTGTGGATGATTGTCAACTATGATGAAGCCTCTATATTAATGAAGTAGTAAATAGAAGTAGCTCCCACATATATGGTTTTTTGAAAAATAGTGATTATTAATACATGTTCTATTTTAGAAGTATGGATGGTGCAAAATTAAAGGGTTGGCTTTGAAGCTATTTTGAATGTCTTAAGAAACCAAATTGTATTGCTTGCAATTTGGCATCAAAAAAATACATAATTATTTTCAAAACTAAAAAATGATTGACATATAAATTATTTGGCACAAAAATCAACCAAACGTTGCATCCTCTATAAACAGACATAAGGTATATATCATACTATAACAACCATGAAAACATTAGTAGTTCATAACCCCCCACCCATATAATGTTGAATAGGGAGTGAATAAAAAACATTAATCATGGTCTCTTCTAAGGTGAGAATGTGGTAGATGCTCATAAAAATCCATAAAAATACTCAATTGAAAGCCCCAAATATGCCACATGAAATTATTCAGAAACTCAATTTGAAAAGGGTGTGCACAACAAGGAAAGCATGCATGAAGGTAAACATAAACCCCATATGGCAATTTATAAATTAGTGTTCTTCATAAAAAATACATCTAAAAATCCCACATAATATTTCTTATAATTCAATAAAGATTGATCTCCTCTAAAAATGAGGTGGCACCTATACTCAATGCAAAGTGGTCATCATTTAAAAAATATGCCATTATGACAGAAATTTCAAAATAGGAATTAAAATAAAACTAATTATATGTTACATATATGCATGCTATGAAATAACTTGCATTTAAAAAATAATAACATATAAATTTAAGCTAGTGACCAAACATTATGGCCACTAGAAGATGTAAAATATATGATATACTCAATAAATGAGGAGAAAAACTTTTCCTTTTACAAATATAGATTATCAAAAGGAAATAGTAACTCCAATAATTCATATATCTCAAAAAATAGTGAATTTAGAAAAAATATAATGTCTTCATGCTTCTTAAATCAATAGATATGAGCCACAAAAGTTGAATAGTCCAAAAACAAGGGTCAATGGTGAGGTCTAGGCCCTAAGGGCTAAATTTTCTCAATGTGTAGTCACATTGTGGATTGAGGTTATCACTATATTAAACTAGTAGTGGTTATCTACTTATGGTTAAGTGTAGTGATCACAAACTTTAGTGTTTATGGCGGTTAGTAAGCATGTAGTTAATGTGATCTCTTTGGTATTTCATGACACAAAACAACTTGTTCAAACACAAAGAGCACCATAAGTACAAATCAAACAAAATTGTAATTTTATGTAATTATATAAAATTTACTAATCTATTAAATTTTTTTCCATCCCACTTCTTTTTTTGCAAATATCACTATCTTCTCTATTGGTCCTTGCTTGTTGTACATGTTTGAATTTTTAAAAAATTTAAAAAAGATAACTGTATCCAAAAAAAAAATGATTTTTATTTAATATGT
>JARHVA010004519.1:745000-752500 GCA_037957365.1 Torreya grandis | reverse complement strand
GCCCAGCTCGGCTCTAGGTTCATGAAGTGAAGGGAGCAAGCCCCAGCACCAGGCCATGTACTGAACCTAACATAAATTTTTGAGCACCAAAACATAACTTGAAACCAACCATAGACTTCCTCTTTAGGACCCATTCTAAAAGCCCAATTCCCAAACATATTCTTCTAAGGCATAAGCCACCACGACTCTAAAATTTATTCTTAGGAATTAAATGTTTTAGAGGTTGCTTGCCAAATCATCTATTTTGCTATTTTTATCTAATTTTTTTAGCTGGTAAGGTCGCATCATTTTGAGCTCCACAAACAACTCAGATTTTTTCTTTCTTTCAAAAAAAATATATCAATTTTTTGTGTTTCTAGAATTACATAGAAACTGACATCAGCTTTTCCACCGATTTCGGTGACCCATTTTCACCGACATCAGTTTTTCCACTAACCTCGACAACATTTCATAACTGACATCAGTTAGTAAACCAATTTCGGTCACTTTCAACAAATTTTCTTTCCAAACAATAAGCTTAAAACTTGACTTTTTTGTTGTTAAACATAAATTACAATTTTTTGAAACTGAAACACATAGTTTTTGAAATCTGAACCCATTTTGCCTTTGATGGTTTTGACACGTAGTCAAAGCCAAATCTCTTGTTGACCACGCAAGGCAACAACCACTCCCACCTTCGCCTTTTATACCAAGTCTCCTAATGGAGTATAATTCAAACACTGAGCATACTCCTATCCTACCTACCCCTAATCAACCTCCTATTGTTCCTGCAGGGGATCAAGACTTTGAGATATTTCTTGACCTCAATGTCAAGGCTCTCCAACACTATCTCTCTAGAATTCAAATGTGAGATCCTTGAGGTAACCCTATTTATGGGATGCCAACTTCCTTGGTTGAAGTGATAATAATATCAATAGCATCCGTTACCCAACCTATGGTCACTTAAGCCATTACCTCGACCAGTAACCCAACCATGGCCAATACTCAAGATTTGGCCTCCCCTTCTATTTTTGGACCTACCTCCATCAGGGTTTCTATACCCCCTCAACCACAAACAATTCAACCAAGTTTGACACATTTTCAGAACTTGATTGTCTCTACCCCACCCACTCTTGTGCCCATAAATACAAGAGTGACCACCTATCCTTTAACTAGTGTCATCGCCATCCAACCACCCTTGGCGGCATCTAGTCAAGTTGTGCCCTCCAACTTCATGGCATAAGCCCCCTTGGCCTTAAAATCAGTCCCTATGATGAACTACCAATATGTTGCGCCTACACAAATGCAACCAAGTACATCAGACACCCCTCTCAATGCCTTCTAAATACCTCACAACCTAGGGGGTGCCCCTCCTACCAATCCATCTACCAATCTAATTAAGATGCTGATGGATAAGATGTCCAACCTTGAGACATACATTTCTCATTCAAGCAATGTTCTTTCATACGAACAAATATGAAACGAACCCATTCACCCTTTGGTGCCTATTCAACCATACCCTAGGCAGTGGGAACTCCCAAAATTTACTTATTTTTAGAGTAAAGAGGACCCACAACAACATCTATGAGCGTTTAGACATGCTTGCTACCTTATAACACACGATGATGCGTTATTACTTCGCATATTTCCCATGTCACTTTCTAGTGCCACCCTTGATTGGTATAGTTCTATTACCAGTCACTCTCTCTTTACCTTCACTCAACTCGCTCAATTATTCCTTGAACACTTCTCAATCAACATCACTAAAAAGGTCTCCATCACAGACCTATATTTTACTAGACAATTTGACGATGAATCAATAGCTGACTTTGTTGCCCGTTGGAGAGGTTTAATCAACTAACTATCCTTTTCTTTACCTCAACTTGAGCTCATTGAACTCTTTTCAAGAGCATGTGCCAAGCACATCTCATCTACTTTGTGGGTTCAAACATTTCGTACATTTGATGAAGCTTTCACCATGGCCCGAAAGCTTAAACTCTGCATTGTCAAAGAAGATAAGCTCAAATTGCGTAGTAAAAATACCAATGCAAAACCCAATGACCCTTATTCTAAATCTTATTCTTCCCATTCCAAGTCCAAGGGATTAGCAAATGCTATGGTCATCAGATCATCATCTTCTACCACAACCAACCAAACTAAGCCCTTCACATCACAAAGCATCACAAGACAATCCAACAACGGTATATACAGCATCAATACACTCCAATAGGAGAATCATATGCTTTCGTATTGGATAAACTAGTGAAGTAGGGGCTCCTCAATCTCACTCAAATCTGACCACCCCAATTTGACCCCTCAAAAGCCATCCCTACATGGTATAGGGAAAATGACTTTTGTAACTATCATCGTGTCAAGGGTCGTGACATAGATAATTGCAAAACCTTCAAAAAAATTGTTCAAGACATGTTAAACAAAGGGGATCTTGTTTTGGATAACCCAAATGTGCCGGCTAACCAAAACATAGATATCTTTAGGCAACCATTCCCTAACCATCCCCTAAGTCAGAATAACGTTCAGACCATGGCTGATGACCTTCAAGAGCACAATATACGCACAGTCAACATGGTTTCTCCTTTCATCTCTAACCAACCTCTCCCACAAATTGAAGAGGTCAGTCAACCTATTTCTCCACCATGGGTAGAAGAGCCTATTTTACCCATATCACCCCCACAACATCAAACACCTTCACCTCGTGAGGAACCCATATTACCTATTCCTCTTGCCCCCACTTTTTCTCTCCTTCTACCATTGGAAGAAGTTACCATTCATACCTCACACCCTCATGTAAAAGGGGCCATCATCCCTCTACTTCACCTTTTAGAAGAGTCTTCCTCTCCTATTTGTCTACCATCGATGGAGGATAGTCCTCCATCTATCCCTCTTTCACACACAGGAGAGTCTACTTTGACCTCTCCCATATTGGAAGACGCCTTGATGATACCAACACCAGTGACCCAGCCCTCATCCTTCTTATTACCAATGGAGGATCATACTTTCCATACCCCTAGACCACAAGTGGAAGGCATGATCATCCCTGCACTCTATCCAATCGAAGAGCCACATTATCCTATCCCTTCTCCACTGAGAGAAGAACTTGCCACTTCACCCACTTTGGTCGAGGAAGATTTGGTGATGATTTTCTCTCACCTTTAGCCCAAGATCGCAGTGTCTAAAAAATTTTTACTCTCACGATCACCTAAATCCTCCAAAAGACCAACTGCAAGACCTCACGTGACGTCACCTAAACCCTTTTCTTGATTGGTAGAAAACTTAGGATTTCTCCATTCTAGGAACCTAAAACATGAGGCATTATGGAAGTGACTTATGGCTCCTTATCTTACACATCCCATTTTACCTTATACTACCAATCCTTTTACAGCAATTCACCCTAAAGACTTTGACAAGGATTGAGCTTCTGCTTCCAAATCTTTAGAAGCTCAGCCTTCCACATCTTTTGGCATTCACCCTGTATCAATTCTCACTCACCCACAAGTGAAGGTAGATCTGAACCTCACCCCACATAGTAGTGGTCCTCACACCATGCTAAATAAGGCTACTAAACCACGTCAGAGAACTCCCCTACCTTCACCATTACCCTTTATTTTGGGTCCACACCCATCCACTTTAATAGGAGTGCTCCCAACTCCAACACCTAACAAAAACAAACTGCCTCCATTACTCCCTTTAACTGGCAAAAACATACCTCCAAAAAATCCAACACCTCTCACCATGAAAGTGCCATCTACACGTCTGGCCACATCACCAAATAAAAAGGTGATATAAAAAACTCCTCCTACAACTCTTAAATAGAAGTTGTCAAACACTACTACGACAAAGCACGTAGAACCATTAGCGGGTTCATATGCTTTACTGTTATGCCAATTGTTGTAGTCTTCTAGCATCAGTCTCCCACCTCTTAAACCATTCCAACCTCTCGAATCAAAACCATCTTGGTTTGATGACACTCAAATTTGTGCGTATCATTGCACACCTGGGCATGACACTGAGCGTTGTTGCGCTCTTAAGGTTGTCATTCATCAACACTTGAAAAAGGACACCCCTTTCATCAATGATCCTCTTGACCTCCCTTTCAATAAACCATCAACACCATCCCATGCCTCCCAAATATTCTCACCTAAATCAGGATCTCAACGCAAGATTATGGTCCCTCTACCACCTTATTTCCCTTTATTCAAAATCAACACCATTAATGTGGCCACTAGGTCACAAACCATGAAGGATAAAGTAAAAGAGAATGTTTTTATCCCTCGAACATATCCATTCGTCAAGCCTTCTCAACCACCAAAGCCCAAGATCTCTATCTTGGGCACATCTCAACCAAAATCTTTGGGGTTAGTTCCTGACTCCATGGTGAAACAACTTCGCCAAAATCATGTGAATATGTATTTATATGACCTAATACAAAGCTCTGTGCAACATCACCAAGCCTTGATCAAAGCTTTACAGGCAGTGGAGGTCCAACCTAAATACCTCCAACCACTGGCTGCTTTAGTCAAATCATTACCCACCACTTTTAGTGATTTTGAGATTCCAGAATACAACTTGGAAGATTAGGATCTCACCCTCTTAAACTAAGCTTGCCAGGCAAATGCTTCACAAGATGCATCCTCACATCACACTCCTTGTCAAAAAGGAGCTTCAACATCTTCTCTCCATCTCATTTATCCAACCCATTGATTAACTGCAATTGGTGTCAAACATTGTCCCTATCACAAAAGCAACTAGGGGAATTCAACTTTGTAATGACTATCACGACCTCAACCAAGCATCGACCAAACATCGACCAAAACATGCCTACAACAAAAATCTAAAAGAGCTAGATTTCAAAATCATAGATCTCATCCTTAAAGAAAGCCAACACGTGACCAATATGGAAAGAAGCAAATGAGACAAGTTTGCTCCTAATTGGCTCGAACCTTACATAGTAACGCACAAGTATGGATCAGGGACTTATCGTCTATCTTCTCTCGAAGGCCAGCCAGAACCTGAGCCCCTTAATGACTTGCATCTACGACCATTCTACTGTTAATCAAGTAATCATTCACTTGATGTTTAACTTGAGCTCGTCCCTTGAGCAACCCCCGTCATCCTCATTCCTATCCCTTTCAACCCTTTTTCCCTACAAACATTAGTCAACCCTTTTGTTAAGCATTAATGCTTTGTCCTAATAAAAGGGAAACCCCTAAACCTATATAGTCTAGTCCATGACTAAAACTTTAGTCAACAAAAAAAACAAAAAAACATAAAAATTGGGATGCCTAACCAAAGATCATAACTTATACATGCAGACTGCTCCCTCAAAGGACAACTGTATTATTTTTGTAATTAATAGACTATTCCCTTGAGCTATTCAAAGCTATTAAAGCATACAAATTACACTATAGACCATTCCCTTGAAGGATGGATATGCCTAAATTTTGCTACATACACAGCACCTTCTTAAAAGCTTCTCACGCTGATCAGCTTCACATGACCACAAATCAAAACATCCCCAAATAGACTCCCTGGATTGATCAATCTACAAGCTATTAAAGTCATGGACTTACCTATCGTCATTCTCAGGGTCACCTATAAAAGGGGCAAAGTTATCCCTTCTAAAAAGGGTTACGCTATCTTAACATATCACATAATCACACCTATTACCCCAACATACTCAAAGGATTTTGAGCTCACTTAATGTCAAGTGATTCGAGTACTTCTCTAACACAAATCAATGGTTAATGATGTAATGCATGAATAGATCTTTCATTTGCAAAAACCCTTATCTATGTTATCATTATGGTCTTTCTCAATGAAAGAGCAACGTGCCTTTCACTTCTTACTTGACTTCGTCACATGCCCATAACATGACAACCAAAAAAAATTTCAAACCTCTAACATAACATCATGATTTATTTAATGCAAATATCAATTTGTTTTATATAAATTATCATATCCCATTCACACTAGTTTCTATGAAAAACAATACACATGGAAACTATCAACCACATGATTTATGTCAAGCATATACCATCACCAATATGGAAACCTGTTGAAGCATAAATATACTCATTTCATTTTTTGCATACACCATCACCAATATGGAAAATTACTAGGGATGAAAAACCATATAACCAATGTTATAGAATACACCATCACCCATTATGGAAAAGGCTATAACATCACCATTCATTTCATTTTTGGCATACACCATCACTAATATGGAAAATTTCTAGGGATGAAAAACCATCACCAATGTTACAAAATACACCATCACATAATATGGAAAAGGCTGTAACATCATCATACACTCATCATTTCAAGCATGAACCATCATACATATGGGAAATGCTAACAACACTAACATGACCAATACAACCTATCAACCTCTTTGACTCTTCTTCCCTTTTTGGGAGAATTACATTGGCCTGAGGCCCTTAAAATAGGGGCTATGTAGGTAACACTTAGTTGACATGGGGTCTTTTGAGATTAACTCAGCCATTCGTTCATTCATCTACCTAATGGACCAACCATATAACCTTTAACCATGACCTAACCTAGTCAAACCCAATCTATAACCAAATCTCTTCTTCCCTTTTGGGGAGAACTACATTGGCTTGAGGCCCTTAAAATAGGGGTTATGTAGGCAGCACTCAGTTGACATGGGGTCTTCTGAGGTTAGCTCGGCCATTTGTTCATTCATCTACCTGATGAACCAACCATATAACCTTTAACCATGACCTAACCTAGTCAAACCCAATCCATAACCTACTCCCTTCTTCCCTTTTAGGGAGAACTACATTGGCCTGAGGCCATTAAAACTAGGGCTATGTAGGTAGCACTCAGTTGGCATGAGGTCTTCTGAGGTTAGCTCAGCCATTCCTTCATCCGTCCACCTAATGGACCAACTATCTAAACCAGCCTAAAATCATGACCAAACAACCAGCCCTGACATTGTAGAAGCCACCTTAGACTTCTCATGGGGCACATTGGAGATCACATACATCTCCTTAACCACAACAAACAACACTTGAGATCACTTATATCTCAACTCGACTCGGCAAATGACCTTGGAGATCGCAACTATCTCCTCAGACCACGACCACTTTTGAGACAACTTTGCTTTGGTTGTTTTGATTGCATATATGCTACCTCATGAATAGTTATCAAATTGTATGCACCCCACATTATACCCCTCACATGTATTGTTAGAACATAACCAAGTTGATCCTCAATATTTGTGACATTTTCATGTTTTCCAAGAGCACTTCCTAGCCCAGATACTTGGAACACGATGACCATTGGAGCTACAACTTTAATCATTTAACCCAATCAGCTATGACTAAAAAGTTGGGGACCAGTTACTTTGATTTTAGTGCTCCTTGACCTTGCATGTGACAATTTGACCTACCTATCAAGTGAAGTGGTATACGCACAATCTCAACTATTGCAGTGTTCACACTCTAACTTCACCATATCCATCCACTACCTATCAAATCA
>JARHVA010004519.1:737500-740000 GCA_037957365.1 Torreya grandis | reverse complement strand
ATTAACATAATGGTTTTTAGGAAAGGGTGTGATTAGTAACATTCATAGTAGGAGGTAAATATATCATTTTTCATTCAAGTAATCACTTAAGCACATTTTGAGTACTCTTATTTAACTTTTTTTTTTAAATCTTTGTATACACATGTAAAAACCATTAGACACTTTGAAAGCATCATATTTGAAGAACTTTCACATACTTGGGCATTATGGTTCAATCTTATGCTTACTTTTCATCTATAATTCTACCCATATATTATTTTGGTGAACCTTGTGCTCAACATATACCTATTCAAAATCAATATAATATATAAAACAACATTACATAATCCTAAGCATTTCTTCATAATATCTAGTATCACTTATTTACACTCCATGGATAGTACTAATAACAACCAAATATTTGTCAATGCCATAGGTTTATGCCTCGATTATAAGTTTGTATGAAAACATAATAACAATTTTTGAAATTATGAATTTTTCATTATGTCCACCTAAACATGCTTCATGTGTCAAAATTGATCTTCAGGCTGTACATATCCAAGAAAGTCCTTATAATTTTGAGGAATCAATTATCACTCTTTTGAGACATTATCATAAAGGCATGCATATCTAAAATACCCTTAAATAAGTGTCCTCGTATCTATTTATTTAGATACACTAAAATACATGTTTCATGGTGGCAAGTGTCAAAATCCAAATATTTCTTTCCATTATATATTTATCACAATAGTTTCCACATACACATGTAATTGGGATAACTACAATCATTTTTTAGTCTTATTTAATGTATTGGATTGTAGTAATAACTTATCCACTAAACTAGTGGTCTTTGGTGTTGTCCAACCCAAAATATTAACAATTTTTTAAAGGTAAAGTTCTTTTTCAAACCAATAACTTGTGTTTAGATGGAAGGATTAAGAAAATATAGACAAACACATAGGACTTAATGCAAGTACATACATAGGATGCATCTATAATAATAAGTGCACATGTATGGGGAGTTACAAACATTCACAACGTTAAAAGATGCTAATAGTAACCCAATAAAATATTGGTTACTATGTGGTCATAGACTATTGTCATCATTTGGGCAACATTTTTTTACTACCTTATAATAATAAAAGTGGAAGATCATTTTTTGATTTAGTGATAATAGCTATAAGGAAAAAAATATCATAAAAAATGTAATTAAATATCTCCTCTCTTTCCTTTTCTTATTTCAAATTATTGAAATATTAAACTATCTAATCAATTTTTTATTTCAATTTTTAGGCTATTTCTATATTTAACATAATCTGAATCTACCTTATTTTTAATTGATTTTGAGGATATAAATCTTAAATAAGTAAAAAAATTAACTTCAACTTATCTTTGTGTTTAGAAAATAAAATGCATGTGCTGATTTTACTTTAAGGTTTCATATTTTCTTGGGTTTTAATATTTATCGTCTCTTAGGGTTTGAATTCTAGATCTAATTTATAATTTCCTCTTATTTACCTAAGTGAAACCTTAGCATAATTATAATAAAAGATACTATTAAAGTGAATGTTAATATAAAGTATAATAATAATATATATTATGATCATTTTGATGACATATAGATATGTGAACTTAGATAATATTTTGAAATGAATATACACATGATTGATGTGTCATTATAGGTAACTACATATGAGGATAATAATATTGAGGAAATTAATCTTCAGGAATAGTAGGAACTTTTATATGATACTAATCAACATTTAATAGGTATATATCCTACAATAGGTGTTCAAAATTATTTCCCACTAGCTACTATTCATGTGTCTACACAAATGTCTACATAAGTGATGCCTTCACCTAATATACTTATTATGGGGGAAATACAATTTATTCCTCATATTTATATTGTTATCACTATAAATCATAATTATATACCTCCTAGGACTATAATTCATGTGACATTAGCTATTCCTAATAAATATAATATGACTTAAAATGAAGTTCTTGTAAAATAATTGGTAAATATTTAGGATAAGGTTTATTAAATAGAAAAAGGTTATTGTAGAGTAGTTAAGTTGAAAATCTCTCAAGCACTATTACAAAACCTTTTATCGTTATATATTTCATGTATGCCTTATCTATAAGCTTCATTCAACCTAGGTTTACACCGTTCTATGGTAAAGGTGATTTAAAATAAAATCTTAAAAGCTTCCATGTACCATGTTTATACTATCCATCTGATGATAATATATTAACATTGATTTCCCCTAGGAACCTTAAAGACTATGACTTTTTATGGTTTTATGACACTCTTCTCTCATTAGTATATTCATTCAGTATTTTGGTTGACACATTCATAAAATAATTATGTATCAATATTTTTAAGAAGGTCCCATATCCTCAAATTACAAAACTTAAGAAATAAACTAGTGTTTGCATTACTAACTATGTAGTTTGATATAAGACCATGATTTCAAAATTGAAAACTCCTACGGATGACAACAAATTGTAAGACATA
>JARHVA010004519.1:662500-725000 GCA_037957365.1 Torreya grandis | reverse complement strand
ATATTGACCTAAATTTCCTTTGTATTTGCATTTGTTATAAAATTTATAGGGTCTATTAATCCATATGTTTCATCCTATAGGACTGACTGAGCAATAATTTAGGTTCACAAGGATCAATTTGACCCAAAACACTTTTCTTATTTCACCATTTGATTAATTTTATAAATTTATGACTAATTACACCTCAAATCATTCATCTTCTTATAGTTTAGTTAAACTTAGACTCACATTAACCCCTATTTCCTTCATGATTTTGTTTATGGACTATTTGCTTTATTTAATTATGATATTAGGGTTAATTGATACCCAAAATATATCCTATATAATATAAATTAGGTTTGTGGGGTCTAATTTCATCTAGTATGCATTGACTAATTGTAACCCTAAACCTTACAGCCTAAAGCATCACCCATAATTTAGGTCCATAAGGCTCAATTTGGCCCAAACCACATCTTTAGTTACATAAATTGATTTGGATCAATTCATGACATAATCAAAGTTAATTGAGCACCAAACCACATCATGCACTTGAAATTAATATGAAGGGGCACAAATTGGCCTCAATTGACTCTGTGTTTTATTGAATCAACTATTTGGTTCTTTACATGATGACATGAGTGATAATTTCACTAAAAATCACAACATATACAATTCAAACTATGTCAGAATGTTTCTCATTTTTTCTAGAATCATGTCATTGATTACACCATTTCACTAATTCAATCAATCTATGATGAAATTGAAGATAATTTAGACTAAAATAACATTGTATAGTCATAATTAGGTTCAAGGGGATCATATTAACCCTAATTACCCCCAAATTTTAGTTAATTGACTATTTCATTCATAACATGATGACATTAAGGAGTTTATATAGCCTCAAACCATGTCGTATACTTGTCAAACTTGTATATTTCATTTGATCAAATTATTAGTTACTTCATTCTCTAATGAAATTGTATTTGAATAAGGCCCAAATCACATTGAAATAATTGTATCTTTCATTAAAATAATTGACTCTTTTCTAATAATTGATTAAATGTCTAAATTATCCATAACTAACTCCACCACTAAAATAATTGACTCTATAATTCATTTTTAATTAAAGTACACCTACTTGAACCATAAATCATATTATATATAGTCAAAATTATGTTGATATGTCTAAATGGACGAAAAATGCATCCTATATCAGTTACGTCATTTTTTTCTAGTGTATATATTGATACACTCCACTTTAAAATAAAAATATGAAAATTATAAATGTGAATAGACATAAACATGTATAAATAGATCTTTTTTTTTGGTGAAATCTTAACATAGCATGTATGCATTATATCATGTACCTATTAAAGTGTGTTATAACATGTATACACTATGTTAAGTTTGAATTCAAAAATCAAACCTTCTATCTTTGAAATGGATTCAATTCACAATCCAAAGGCTTTGACATATCAACATAGAACAAAATATGAGATATTTGACAAAAAATAATAAAACAACTCAAATTCCATTGCTAAATACACTATGAATTTCAATGAGATAATTCATAAAATTATTACCATGATGAAAATAATGCTCTCAATCCCTTTATAATATATTATTTTTTAATATTTTTACTATTTTAAAGTTTCTATCTATGTTTATTTCTAACATGTTTATGTATTTTCATTTTCATTTATACAAATGGAAAAAAAATTAAATGGTAAAAACTAGGCCTAATTATATATGCATTCAAAAGAAACAAATTTTTGAGGTAATAATAGAGGTCATATGGCCATCTATGCAATTTTTGTCTATTTTCATTATCAGTTCACTTTTAAAATTTATATATATATAGGTCACAAGATATATGATCTTGTCTAATTGTCCACAAAAGGGTTTCCAAAAATACTAAACTCTTATATAAAAACTATGCATAATATGGATGACTATCTACTTTTTTTTCTTACAAATATGTGTTCCTCTTTAAATTTTAAATATTTAACATAATAATACTTAACCATTTTTATTTTGTTTTGAAACTAGACTAGAAATGCTAAAATTCATGTTCTTATACTATCTTCCTGTTTTGAGTGTAGCCATCTGAAACAATATAACAAATTATGATATATTTTAACTTTAAAGAAAATCCTATCCACATCTAGGCCCCATTTTATTCCCCAGATTTTTTCACTTACCCATTTACCTAAAACTTCACTCATAGTTATGCATTCCCTTAGGTGAAAGGCCTCGATATGTAGTGTACTCTCATCATATGGAATCCCATGCACACTTTGGGTATGAGAAATAACAATCAAAGGACATGGCATGAATAAAGGGAAAAAATCAAACCATATAAATGAATAGGATATAAAAAATTTATAGTATCTGTGAGAATAAATATAGAATGTATTCAAAAGTCAACCCTAAAAATGAAAACATAGAAATAAGATGGTAACTTCCAAATTAAAAATAAAAAACAAGCTACAGGGATTTAAACAACCTAGGGGTAAAAATATAGAATAATGATAGATAATGAAACAATAGCTTACCAAAATCTACATCCAAGATAGAGAAGAGAGAAAAACATAGAAAACACAAGCAAGGAAAATAATTTTCTATACAAAAAAACATTAAACTCAAATAAATGGGGTTGTCAAGAATGGGTAACCAATAAAACCATCAATGTTACCGCATTCTATATAAATAGACATGTTGATGTATTCATGTTATAAATTTATATGTCATGTTATCAATGAGTCTAATAATGCTAATGAATTTTAATCATAACTATCATGATATGTATAATCATTGGAGATATTGTACATATCATTATAATAAATAAAAAATAGATTTTAATAATCCTTATTAAAAATGGTAATGAAATATTTTATTTATATTTAACTTTTTTTGGAATGGTAGGTCATTATATGATTGTATCTTTGGTAAGTGTTTTATTTTAAATACATGAAGAAAGCTCAAATAATATTAAATTGGTTTATGGATTAGTATGTAATTTTAATTTAGGTTTACTTAGTTAATGCCAATCTATTATAATTTTATTTATCTCTTTATGTAACACCTCATATTGGAATTATGTGTGAGATTCATTGTTACTGTCGTCAATGGTGTCAACTTAATTATCATGGCTAAATTCAAACACTAGCAAATTTTTTAAGGGATTTTTAACATTTGGTTAAGGTAGAGTCATCCAAGAGATACATCATATGCTCCAATGTCTAAAAATATAAGAAAAAAAAGTAATAATGTATTAAGGCCAATGTTTTATCCAAGGGGAATCTTATTTATGCCATTGTATCCTTTAATATTTATGGTTGTACTACATAGTATCAATGTAAAAAAATTATAAAATTTGTATAAAATTTCATCATACACACATTTCTAATTAACAATTATCCACAATAATTCTATTTTTAACCTTGATTGTATATCTATGAAAGTTCAAATATATAAGCAATCATTGGTAGAATTAAATTTTTGAATTTAGTGGTCACAAAACATAATCCAAAGAGGATCTTTATGAGTACCATTAACCATATCTATGAATTTGTCAATTATATGACCATTATAAACTCATGGAGGGATCATGTGAGCTATTACATGAGTATCATTTTAACATTTTTATTGAGTAGTATCGTTTGGTTAAGTTTTGGTAAATATATTAAAATGTTAACTTTATTGGTAATTTTTTTATTCAAAGTAATTTTTTCACATTATACTTAGATTTAATAGTTTTGTACAATGTATTATATATTTTTTATTGAGGTTAAAAGTGGGTAATTTTTTGAACTAGGGTCCCCAAACCCTAGGAGAAATACAACCAAAATAGAAACAGAGTTATACAAAATATAAAGAGAAAAAACTAGATAAAATAGGGCATGAAACTAAAGAAAAAAATAGAATGCCTTGATATCTTATTGAATAGGAAAAGCATAAAATATAAACAATGGAAATGATAGTTACAAAACCTATAACTACCAACCAAACACTTAACTATTATGCCATGAAACCCTAGTTATTATGTCATTTCTATGACATCTATGCAAATGTAACTAGCTATAACAAATCACCATCTATAGTGCATACTAAGTAATGTAATATTTAATTTTATGCCAACATTCCCAATTTATTAAATTGTTTTTACAAACATCATATTTCCTAATAGTGGTCCCCCTTTATTACAAACACTATAAAAAGATTTAGACTCTCCGCATAGCTTGCTCACTTTCTAAGGTGGCATGCCATCCTTGTGGCTTCAAGGTCTTGGTGTCACCATGGTTTTTCCTTGTAGTATTACCAAAAAACTAGAAATAATAGGAACACTTCTCTCTAATAACACCTTCAGTAGTTTCTCTGATTATGAGGATTACCACAAACCCATATGGTTTTCTGCTGCAGGTTGACCACAAACTTAGAGGGTTGTAGGAGGTTTCTACTACACTTCATTGGTTTTTCAAATTACCACAAACCCTTTTCCAAGAGCCAAGCACTAATTTAGATATTTTTATCCCCACAATATTATTTTTTAGGAGGTATAAAATTGGAAAATAGTATTTAGTAGCTTACTAAAAAAGACACTGCAAAACATAAAACAAACACACCAAAATTTATCACCATAGCAAATGTGCGACCCCATCATAGGTGAATAATGAGAGGATTCCATTTATCCTCCAACATCCATGTATCCTCCAGCCTCTAGTTAATTGTTGCTATATGTCTCACAACATGAGAGTTGAAGTGAAGGCTACCTCATCACCAGACTCTTCACTTTCATCAGTATCTGGTGGATGTTCTACTTGAGAAATATTAGCTTCATTGTGCTTCAGTTTCCATTTGAGAACATATTTTGGTCGAACATAATAGTCCCATGTTGTATGACCTTTATTCTTATATTATTGACATTTTAGCTCCCTTTTGTCAGTATTGAATATTTTATGAGGGTTTTGAGAATATAGTGTATTCTCAAGTTGAAAAATATCTTCATCTTCTATAATATCCTTTTATCTTTTGCTAGTAGTGCTGAAATCATATCATTAAGAGATTGTGATGGTATTTGGATAGGAGTAAATACAATATTACTATATTTGTATGGTGTACTATTCAATATAATACCTTTTGTATCGTGATATTTGACATTAGTTTTTACCTCACTAAGTTGCCTAATAAGAGATCTCATATTGTTTACATGGTTGGACATAGTTATTCCATCATCCATTTTAAATCTATATAGCTAAAATTTTAGTGAAAATTAAGCATTTAACACTTTTTCACCAAAAAAGGTGTTGGGTGTATTCAAATATTCCTTGGATGATTTTTCAAAATCCACATGACGTAACTCAGAATCAGAAAGTACAAGACCAATAATAAATTTCACTTTGTCATCCCTTGTTTTCCACTCTAGTGATTTTATTGCATCAGTAGGTTGTTTCTCATATCCATTTATGATTCCTCACAATTTTTTATGCATAAATTGCATTTGTATTTTAACCTTCCATGTATGAAAGTTTAAACTAGAATATTTATCTATGGGAATTTGAATTTCCATCTTAAAATGTATATCTAAAAAGCTAGTGAGTGAGTTTTGAAATTTTGTATTAGAAAGGTGCACCTTTAAGGATTGTGATCCGATCTTTAGATGTTATAATACACACATCTCAAGATTGGTATGTTTTAATTCACTCTCTTCATTTTTTTTGTGTCCTCAACTGAACTCTACTAGATTAAATTCTACCAAATTGATATGCTCCCAGCACTTTAGACAAAATAAAAGCTTAATGTTTTTGACTAACTTCTCTCCACATCTGAGTTTTTATAGATATAAGCTTAGGCTACTATCATGCTTTAAATTTTTATTATTATACTATTATGCCATCAAACTTCAAAATTCTTCCACTTATGCAGGGATCGACCAATTCTTGGCCATATTATCTCATTAGCTATGATTTACATGCTTCACTCTTATGCCAATATTTAGGATATTATTGTGTACTTACACTAGACTTCACTCACTTCTATAGCCACTGCTTAGTCATCTTCCTCTACCATGTGTCAATCACTTTTTGGGCATCAATTAGTACTTCAGATCTAATGACTCAAACTTCTTAGTCATATTATGCTTGAGGTTTTTGACAAACTGCTTTGTGTTAAATCTCTCATTAGGTGACTTCCTTTCTTGGAATTTGGTATGCACTATAATACCAATGAAGGAAAAAATAGAGTTATTTGATATCTTATTGCATAAGAAGAGGCAAATATATATACAATGGAAATGATAGTCATAAAACCTGTAACTACCAACTAAACACTTAATTGTTATGCCACAAACCCCTAATTGTTATGTCATCTCTATGACATCTATACAAATGTAATTGGATATAAAAAACCACCATCTATACTACATACTAAATAATGTAATATTTAATTTTATGCCAACAAAAACAACCAAACCATAGCCTAGATATAGTAGAAGAAAAATGAAAAGACCACAAAGAATAAACATGAACCCAATCCATGTCTAGGTTTTTCAAGACATCCTCCCATAAACTTTTCATACTTTTGAGATTATCATCAATTTGAAACAATAATGATTTTTGTCTACATCTTCCTAGCATTCTCTACATTGAACCCATTTAACTTTCCCTTTTCTAATGGTCTTTGGGTTGAATAACTCTCTAATGTATGCTTTGAGGTTCTCAACATTATTAATTCCATCATTTATGGTTTCTTTGATACAATTTACCATGAAACTAATGTTATTTTTTAGCTTCTCATTCTCATTTTCCAACATGTCCACCCTAAATTGGAGGCTCTATAAAATTTGATCATCCTCCTTGACACCTATTATTTGGTTTAGTTGTTGTTCTCCTACTGCACAAACATGACCTTTCCTTTAAGATTTGTTAATTTCCTCATGAACCAATGGATTATGGAATTTTGAAAATCTAATTCCTCAACAATCTTGTGTTTGTCCATAGTATCATTTCTACACTTTCCTTTCCCAACTTCATAAGGCTTTGGCTAAGAAAACATATCACCTAGATCCTCTTGATTATAATCATATCTATGCTCATGCCTATCATCTTCAACAAAATTGAATCACTTGTAGATCTAACTATTATACCCTTCTTGCTTGGGATGATGATATAGGTCCTTATAACACTTGTCAGACATTTTTTTATATTATCTTGCATCTTCACAGGTATCACCTCTACAACTTTAGATGCTTTCACAATTGAAATCTTGGATGAAATACCCTTTATTTTCCTTCAAGTGCTACTAAGTTATTTAATCCACACCTTATTAATATTTATAATGTGCACTAGTTTTTGCACCACCAAATTCTTATAAAAATGGGAGATGTCTAGGTTTATCAAATTCTACCCTTGAAGTACTTATGAATTAGAAAAATCAACCCTTTATGTCTACGAGCTAGTTAATTTTCACTCTTATACTTCAAGATAGAGACTTAAATTGAATGAAGGATGTAGAAATAAAGGCTAAACAAAATGCCATGTCTAAAATAATTCAAGAATATGAACAAGTCCATCTTAAAACATTAAAGCCACCATTGAGAGAAACATATGGCATCATATTAAAAATAACCTCTCCATAAGGCATGGGCTGTGATTCACAATTAAATCTATTATGTAGTGTTTCCAATGTTTCCCTTTCATCCAGAAATATCTCCTTTTCTCTTTTATAGTGTCTGCCAGATTTGAAGTTTTTTGTTTCCTTAATCACTAAACATGTTACATATGCAATCAGCTCCTCCATGATTTCCAAACTTACCCCATTAATATTAATAATTCTATCTTCCAAAGCATTAGAAAAAAGAGTCAATATATACCTATCATGCCTTTCTATTTTATCCATGAACCTTGTAAATCCCCAAACTTGAAAATCCTCCCAAACTATCTCATTATTCTTTACTTATTATATAAATTTAGTTTTATTTTTTTTGTTAATCCCATTGTGGTCATAGTAATTTCTAAATAAGGGTAGAAGAGTGTTTCCCAAATCTAAAATGTAGACTACCCAACACATATAGGGTTATATTTTTGTTGATTTTGGTATTAGATCAGTATAATAGATACATTTTGAAGTCTAGAAGCTTCTTAAGAATCCCAAAAAAGGATAACCAAACCATTAAAAATCAATGACAAAACTTAATACTAAGTTCCCAATATCACCTCCCCTAGACTTTTAAGGGTTCCCAAATTTCTCATATGAAATGTTCATAAGGAAAACCTTCACTCTTTATCCTTTGGACAAGGTCCCTAGGAATCTCTTCATAATCCATCCAATAAGTCTGACCCAATGAGGTCACATCCTTATTTATGAACCAGCCTGCTTTAATGTTTCCTTCAGGATAGATGTGTTGAATAAGGACTTGATGCAAAGAGACCATAATGAATATTGCTTCCTCTATTACTTGTTTCATGGACTAGATAGAGACATTTTTATTGGATATAAAATTTAATTTCTTAATACAATCTCCCCTTTTTATGAGTTTTTTCACTTCCAATAGTTCCACCAATTTAATCCCTTATAGATCGACAATTGATAAAGCCTAGTGGTTGGAATTAACACCCATAAATATAGAATAAGTTGCCACCAAGTTTCCCTTACAATCTCTTAGGATACCACCTCTTCCAGTGAGGCCTAGGTACCCTTTTTAATCTCCATAAATGTTGATATTTATCCAACCTAAAGGAGGGGGTTTCTATTTAGTTATTTTTTTAATCTTGTCTTTGGGATTCGGATTACCCATCTTAGAGGTGTTACTTTTCCAGTTAAGAGTAGGTGTTTGCTCAAATGGGAGTAATCTTCTACCTTTCTTATTAGGCTCAATGTTGTATTTCTCTAGGATGTTTTCAAATATCCTTTTGGATGTTAATTGGTTTTTAATTTTCTTCTCTCTAAATATCCTATTGTTTCCCTCTCCGCAAATGCCCCAAATGATATGAGGCAATGAAATTTTCCATTTTTTCTTGAAAGGTGTATTCTGAAAGGGGCAATTGCATGACTACCATACTTCTAGCAAGGATCATTTTTGCACCTAATAGATACTAAATTTAAGGAGAAAATAGCTCAAATTTTCTTATGAGTAAGTGCAGTCCATGAGTAGAGGGGATATAGATTCATTATTCTTTTCACAAAGAACACATCCATTAGCTAAGATACATCTTCTTTTTCTTAAATTATGAATGATAAGTATTATATTTTGAATATTAACCCAAAGGATGAAATTTATTTTGGGTACAATCCATTTATCCCATAAAACCTCCTAATTATAAATGTCATCAAGATTTTATTCTAGTAGATCATACCCTAATTTTACTTTATAATGAACATTGAAAGACTCCTTCCATAGAAGTTGATCATCTATATGATTGAAAGGTATATGAAAATTTCTTAACAATTTTTTTAGACTAGATGACCTTAAAAAATCATCTTGATTAATGTTACATAAACTCAATATTTTATAGAATTTGGCACCTCCCACCACCTACTAATAATATTAAACATTATGACCATACTTATTATGAATACCCTCTTATAAATGCTACCAAATACTAGACTAAGAAGGTGATTAAAGACCCACTAGTCTTTTCAAAAATCTACATTTTAACCATATCCAATATACCATTTAAAACTAGTGTAAATCAAATCGTTATTAGAAATCAAAAACTTCCAGAAGTGAGAGCCATAAAAAAACATATTATACAATAATGTTCAATGGGGGACAACTCTCTAAGTATTTGAAAGAGAGAAGTTTAGCCTAGAATGTATTTGTCTTGACAAATATTCAAAAAAACTTTGAGATAAACACTTTGTTCATCATCTACATGTTTCTTGTGCCAAGGCTAGCATTTTTTTTTAGAAAAAACTTTATCCCAGGAAATGACATGAAATCTATTTCTCTTTTCAATACTAGAACAATGAAAATTCCATTGAATCTTTGTTAGCTAACCACAATAGACTTGGATAGACTAAAAAGTGAAAAGCATATATATATATATATATATATATATATATATATATATATATATATATATATATATATATATATATATATATATATATATATATATATATATATATATATATATATATATATATATATATATATATATATATATATATATATATATATATATATATATGAAGACTTTGAAACACACTTTTGATTAGCAAAACCTTGCCTATCTGAGATATAAGCTTACGTTTCTAGGCTACGAACTTTCTTTGAAATCTCTCAATTAATGGATTCCATGCTAAAACTAAAATCTGATTACTAAAAAGAGGCATGTCAAGATATTTGTATATATCTTTTAATTAATGGATTCCATGTATTATATATTTTACTTAAAATATAGCTCTTTATTTTTTATGATCTCCTTAGTTATATTATATGATAATTAAAATATCCATTAACATCATAGTTTGTAGGAAAGAGAAAGATTAGTAACATTCTTATTAGGAGGTAATTATGTCATTTTTCATTCAAGTAATCCCTTAAGTACATTTTGATTACTCTTATGCAACTATATTTTTTTTATATCTTTGTATACACCTAAAAAAATTAGTAGATGCTTTGAAAACATCATATTTGAAGCACTTTCATATACTTGAACATTTTCTTTAAATCATATTCTAACTTTCCATGTATATTTATACCCATAGGTTATCTTGGCCAACCTTATGATCAAAATTCACCTATTTAGGATAAATATAATGTATAAAACAACATACCATAATCCAAATCATACCTTCATAATATCTCATATCACTTATTTAAACTCCATGGATATTACCGACAACAACCAAATATTTGTCAATACCATAGGTTTATGCCTCTATTGGAAGTGTCTAGAAAAACTTAATTACTAGTTTTGAAATTAAGAAGTTTTCATTAGGTACACCTAAATATTTTTCATGTGTTATTCATAAAGGGATATAATGAATATTGACCTATAAATACAAATTGATTTGGAGATTATAATAATCCAATAAAGTCCTAAAATTATTGAGGAATCAACTATCACACTTTTAAGACATTATCAAAAAAGAATGCATATATAAAAAACCCTTAAATAATTTACCTTAGACTCAAGTCTTTATATACATGAAAATACATGTCTTATGGTGTCAAGTGTCAAAATCCAAATATTTCATTGAATTCTATATTGATCACAATATTCTACACATACACATGTAATTGGGATAAATGCAAGCATTTTTTGTCTTCTTTAAAGTATTTGAATGTAAGAACTACTTAGCCATTAAACTAGTAGTGTTTGGTGTTTTCCAACCCAATATACTAACACTTTTTTAAAGATAAAGTTATTTTTCAAACTAATGAATTTTGTTTATATGGAAGGATTAAAAAATATAGGTCAGCACACGTGACTTAATGCAAATGCATACATAGGATGCATCTATAATGGTAAGTGCATAAATCGAAGGAATTACAAACATTCAGAACATAAAAAGATATTAATGGTAACCAAATAAAATATCAGTTACTGTGGGGTCACAGACTATTATAATCATCTAGGCACCATTTTCTTGTGTATCTTCTAATCATAAAAGTGATAGAGCATTTTTCATTTTTTGATAACTACTATGAGAACATGATATCATAAAAAAATTAATTACACATCTTTTCTCCTCTTTATTCTATTTAAAATCATTCAATCAATATTAATCTATCCTATCAAATTTTTAGTTTAATTTTTATGCTATTTCTATATTCTACATAATCTGAATCTACCTTAGTTTTATTTTTTTCAGAGGATCTACATCTTAAATAAGTAAAACATTTTTCTATAAGTAACATTTGTGGTGAGAAAAAAATGCATTTGCTTATATTAAATTAACGTTTCATCTTTTCTTAGGGTTTAAATTCTAGACCCAGTTTATAATTTCCACTTATTTACATAAGTGAAAACCTAGCATAATTATAGTGAAAGATACTATTAATGTGAATGTTCATATCAGATATAATAATAATATATATTATGATCATTTTGATGACATAGATATACTTGAACTTAGATAATATCTTGAAATTAATCTACACAGGATTGGCATATAATTACATGTAACGGAATATGAGGAGAAAAATCCTTATAAGGAAGTTAATATTTAAGAATAACAAGAAATTTTATATGATATTAATCCACATTTAATAGGTGTATATCCTCCAATAGGTGTTCAGAATTATTTCCCTCTAGCTACTATTCATGTGTCTACACATATGTCTACATAAGTGATGCCTACACCTAGTATATTTATTATGGGGGAAATATAATTTATTCCTTATATTTATATTATTATCCCTATACATCAAAATTGTCTACATTTTAGGATTATAATTCATGTGACATTAGTTATTCCTAGAAAATATAATATGCCTTAAAATGAAGTGCTTGTATAATAACTGGAAAATATTTAGGATAAGGTCTCTTAAATGGAAAAGGTTATCATAAAGAAGTTAAGCTAAAAATCTCTCAAACATTATTAGACAACCTTTTGGCCATAAATTTTTTAGTTATACCTTAACTATAAGATTTATTTTACCTAGACTTATACTGTTCTATGGTAAAGGTGATCCAAAATAAAGTCTTACAACTTTCTATGTAGAATGTTTATACTATAAATTTCATGACAATATATTAACAAATATTTCCCATGGGAACCTTAAAGACTAATACTTTTGATGGTTGTATGACATTCATCTCTAATTAGTACATGATTTCAATATTTTATTTGACAAATTATTTACCAGATTCTGTATCAATATTTCTAAGAAGATTCGATATCGTTTAATTACAAAACATAAGAAATAAACTAATGATTCTAGTGACTAATTTAATTTTATTACCAATTAAATTAGTCAACTAATTTATTCAATGAGGAACCGAATTTAAAATAATTTAGCCCTAAATGACATCAAATGGTAACAAATAGGTTGAGAGGGATCTATTTCACCTAATTAGTTACCCATTAAATGTATCAAAAAAATTGATTCAATGGGTGACTCAATTAGATAAAATTGAGACTTAATTCACCTTATGTTACCACAATTTGGTTGAGGGGATTTGATTTAGCATAGTCATGTCTGTAATTGTATGTATATTTTAATTTTTTTAATGGGGGAGTCAATTAGGGAATGTTTAATAATAAATATCTTTAGGAGGTCCTGATTATACTTGAAGGAATTGATTTCCTCTAGTTGTGTCCCTAATTGAACCAATTTACTAAATAGTTTAATTGAGGACTTAATTATGGAAAAAGTAACACTAATCATATTTGATGGTTATAATATAGCCAGGGGGGTCTATTTATGCTAATTATTTCAACCATTAAATAAGTTGTTAAATTGGGTCAATGGTGGTCTCAAATAGTGAAAAGTGAGGATCAAACCACTTTAGGTGGTTGTAATTACATTGAGGGGGATAAATTTTCTATAATTGCATCCTCAATTTAGCCACTCAATAAATTAGTTCAATGGAGGAATCCATAAAGTCAAATTAATACCAAATAATATTATGTGATCAAAATTAAAGTAAATACGAGTTAATATGTAACATTATTGACAATAACATTAAATCAAAAACTAGATTAATGTAAAATAGGGAAATAAATTTACATTTGGGAACATTGTGTGTGTGTGTGTGTGTGTGTGTGTGTGTGTGTGTGTGTGTGTGTGTGTGGGAAAATCAATTAGAGAATGTTCGATGACAAATATCCTTAGAAGATTACAATTATATTGAAAGGGAATGTTAAAATTTCTCTATCACTAAGAGCCTTGCTTAACTATTCACGTTTCTCATATCGAGGTAGTTGAACCATTGTTTTTGCAAGACTATTGAACAACATTGTCAACTTAATAATAAGGGCATGCACGCAATATATTCATATTCCCCAATGGTTCCATAGGTCCTAGAGTCCTTACATCTTCTCTTGAAATTTCCATGGAAAGTCATCTTACATGCTCCCTTGCATTTTCCTCTCCATACTCCACTACACTGCTTCATCTATTAGGAATGCTTAATACAAACAATAGAAGCCTCTAGTTATCTCATCATATCCTTTAAAAACCTACTTTGTCAATTCATCATATTTTAATTATCCACATACCTTGCAGAATTCAATTTTTTTTGTCATTATATTATTATATCTCTATCAAATTTGACTTGTTCAACCTCTTTAAATTATTAATGTAATGTTTTTCATCAAAAACAATAGTCTAATATTTATTGAATTTACCATTCATTGGAATTGTTTTGCATTCATTGCAATTAATTAGATTAGAAGGCAAATAACATAAAATTATAAAATATATTATTAATACAACTCCAATTTGGGTTGGATTAAATTTTCTATAATTATTAATGTTGTTTCTCCAATCTTGTGTTCTCTCATAATTTTGTAACAAAACGTATTCAAAAAATTTAATTATACAATATAAGTTGTATCATCTCAAACCAAATACTCAAATCCCATATTGAAGGTGATTCTCTTAAAGGAAACAATATACCAACTTAAAAAAGAGTCACGTAGTGGCTAGTCCCTACTTTTCTATTACCATTATATTGACAGTCATCTCTACTTAAGTTCGTATGTATTGCAATTAATTATATTTAGATCATAAATATGTAAATAAGCTTTATTGTGAACAGATATTTCACTGCCTAATTTTATCAAATAAACAAGTACATGAATAAAAGATTAAAAAAATAAATAAATTGATGAACAATTGAAATAATTACACACATTTTAATTATTATTATGAATTTATAAAATTCAAATATTTGAAAAGCCCATAATTGAATATTTGTAATTTTTGCATTGATTATATAATAATATTAATATAATTTAATATATAAATTAAATTATATTTAGTGCTTACATTATTTTTTGATGCACTTGTTAAAATTGGTGGAAGGATGTTATTTATTTCCCCTGTTCCATTTCATTCTTGTTCAATTAAGTGGAATTTTCTGACCTAGTTCATTTTTTTGAAAGATGATTGATTATTTACCACATTTCGCTGTTGGACTGTAATATAACAAACCTCGGATGAGTGCCATGTGGCTCAAACGCAGAAGAGAAAAGAAAACTACAAAAAGTTATTGATGTTAAAATACAATGATCGGCAGAAAGACAGGAACATATAGTTAGAATTTTAATAGATTCATTATAGCTATTAAAGTGGATTTTCTGCCTATTTATTTCCGATAAAATTGTTGTTTGTTGTGTTATATTCCAAATATCATTTTTCAAATAAGTTTTTAAATATAATATTGATATAAACAGAATATTTTATAATAACATATAGTAGAATATTCTTAAATATTTGATTTTCAACTTTAAAATTCATAAAATATTATATCATTTCAAAAAAAATTATTAATTTCCATAAAAAAAATTATTTATTTTAACGATTCCTATAATACCATGTAAAGCACGGACTAATAACAAAGTTAGAATGATAATATTATTTAAAATAGATTAGCAACAAACATGAACAGTTTGCGTAAGCGGTCAAAATTTCCAACCGACATGGGCAAATCACTGCAATTATTTAACGAACATGGTAGGTGTAGTCGTTGTTTATTCAATAAATGAGAGGAAACGTTTTGATCGTATTTCTTAGTTACTAATTTGAAGAGTGAGGTGGGTCATTAGCTTAGCAAGAGAGGTTGGAGCCGGGATGTACTCCCAACTGTTGGCAATACTTTTGGTAATAACCGATGCGCTTGTTGACGGTCTCAAGGTTACCACCATTACATTCGATTGGACCATTCACAGCATGGATTGTGGCTCCGAATCCCTGTCCGGAGGTGATGGCTGTATGGCAGTTGCTCTGTTTCATCCAGTACCACACCGCCGTCTTAAACGAAACGGCAGGGTCTTGTGCAACCTTCTCCGGCTCACCCAGCCCGTCGAAGCCGATGTCCTTTCCTGCTGGACCGTAGTTGAAGTTCCTACATTATTCAACTTGATCATGAGCATACCCAAACTGAAATTAGCAAAGAACATGGCAAGTAATAAATAAAATAAATAACAGGATAGTTGTATGGGTCCTCTGCCGAAATAGCCTTTGCCTGCAGCACATGGATATTGAGTATTCGTTTCGTCGCAGTAATCTTTCTGTGCGCCGTCGATCTCTTCGATGTAGCAAAACGCTGCAAAATCATTATAATCGTTTACTGTACTGAATCCAAATAACAGAAAATGATAGATTCAGATTCAGATTACATACATCCAGTTTCGTGGGTGACGTGAGCGAAGAAGGCAGCGAGCTCTCTCTTGGATTCGTCAGAAGATCCAGTGGTGCCGAAGCCAGAGTAAGCGCTGGCGGCGTCGATGAAGCCATCGTAAGTATAAAAGTTTTTTCCAGCGCAGCCGCTGTCTGCAGCGCCGAGAATTGCATCAAAGAAATCCTTGCTAATAATGGAGGCAACGTTGCCGCCGTTGGCAGTGCCCGGATTGGTGCTACTGTAACATGGGCCTTGTTGGCATCCCTTTCCACAGTACTCGTCTCCAGTTCCGCAGTAACCATATTGGCTGCATTACGAGTCGCTCGAACACCCGCAATTCTGCGTGTACGAGTGAGAGACAGTGCAGAGAAACACAAGAATCCCAACTCCAAATCCTGCAACACTTGTTCTCATCTCCGTTTCTATCTCTGCTACTTTGTGTTTGTATTCTACTCAAGGCAGCAGCATATTTATAATGTGAGCATGTAAAACAAACGCGTTTTCTCCTCACTCCGCTCCGCTTTGTCGACTTTGCGTTTGATTCGTTTATCCTTTGGACTACTGCTCATCTCGAAGCTTTTGAGCTGACGTGGTACATCTTTGAATTGGTCTCTCCGTCATTAATGGAGATTTTGTTTTCCATAAAAATGTTATATTGTACATATGGATCAAAGCAACATTCCAACTTTTGGTTTGACAATAAAGCGGTGGGAATTTGAACCTCCTACCAAGTTGTCTCAGATTTTAAGTGAAAATAAATCCAGACATGATTGCTGCCACGTCGAGAATAATTCCTTTTATGTGTTAACTACAAGTTAATGTTTTTTTTTTTTGGGTGAAAGATATATTCATGTTAAATCAGTCAGGATTTTCCCTCTTCTCCTCTCAGCTTGTTGAAGTCTTTTTCTTATCTCTCATCAAATTCTCTGCTCTTCTCATTTTATATACTTAGATGCAAGCCTTCACACTTATGCTTCTTCTAATATTCTTTATTGTTTCAATCTCTTGAACTCCTCTCATTCCTTGGCAAACCCCAATAATATTATGTAAATTAGAACCAAAATGAAAACATGACAGTGAGATTTATACTAATTATAACACGCCATTTTCTAAATTTACCAGGTAGACGTAGAGGCATATATTCACATTTTTCTTAACTAAAATTGATATTTATTCATTATCCTATACTTGAAAATTAGGAAAATAAGATAATGGGTTTTTTATTTTTGCATTGAATGACACTTGGCAATTGCATATGACAATGGTCGACAATCATGCATTTACTGACGTAATATATTATAAAATTTATTATTATTATTATTATTATTATTATTATTATTATTATTATTATTATTATTATTATTATTATTATTATTATTATTATTATTATTATTATTATTAAATTCTCATTGTACTCATATATTAAAATATTTTTTTTATCAGTGCTTGAGAAATAAATGGTCTCAGGGCCTTACACCATATATAACATAAGACAAAAAGGTGATTTGGCTTTACATTAGAAAATGTTAAGGCATGTTTGACCAATCAAAACCAGGGAAGAGGATTTTTCAGATTTACCATATTGACTTTATAAACAAAACATATGGCATATTGTCTTACATATGTCTCTTTTAAAAAATAATAACTTTAGATAACCAAGATTACTAGTGACTACAAACTACAATGAAGTTTCAAAAGGAATAAAATAGACCACTTATCATTCCAAGATTACATGATCAGCCAATTTTCCATCACAAAAAATACTACCATCATAAAAACTTGTAGAAGGACCCTGATGTGCCTTAGCCATGAGAGCTCTAATCGAAGAAGGCATCCTAATATTTGAGTGTGCTCCAATTGCTACTGCCAATTGGGGGTAGACCAACTTATGCTAAGGACCAATAATATCCTTCGAGAATAGAGTTTTACCATGCCACCAAAGAGGGGCATTGAGAAATCCACATAAAACCCCTTTTGTAAGCCACTTAATGGATTTGACACAATCCAAATTTCTATGGGAAGCCTACCAAGAATCAAGACCATAGATAGGCTTTATAACCTCATCTAAATTAGGCAAAATAATACCCCTATTATATGTCACTTGAAGAGAATTATCAAAGGTCTCTTCCACTTCATTAACAAAGTGCACTAAAGCTAGGAACCAAGCTTCCAATTATAAAAAGTTAGACAAAGGGATGAAATCTAGAAAGTCATGACTAAAGAATGGCATTATCGGAGAAGGGTTGAGAGAGAGAGAGAAACTAATCGAGTGAATATGCCTTGGTGATACTCCAAAAACATTAAAAAAAAATTAACCACAATTTGAACCTGATCAACATATAAAACCAAAAGATAGAGTTTACTATAGAAAGGTGAGGCCAAATTAGAATTGACTCAAACCCTTTTGCTTACTTCCAAATAATTCATGCCCAAAATAAATTTGATTGCATCCACCACTTCTGATGAAGGAAGCTAAACAATATTTAAAATGTGAGTTCTAGTAATTGAATCACAAAAACCCATTTCCATAGCTTTGGCTTTATCAAACACCAAGGGCTAACATGTAGATTCTTTCAAAAAGTTCTCCATCCTCAAAAAAACTAGTGAAATTGATGGCCAACTAAACATGAACCAAGGAAAAGATTCACCATGCAAACATTATGGAAATTGGGCCAAGCTTAGAAATCAATACCCTTAATGCGAGGAATATGGATCCATGCTTGCTAATTATGGTAGGTCAAATCCCATTGGATTGAAAGCCTCTACAATCATTATGATTAGAACTTCAAGCATGCAAGTCCACCAAGCTCATATTGAAAAAATTATGCCACCTTATAATAGGAAGATTTTTATTTTTAATCATAATTAAAAATAAAAACTTTCAAAAATAAAACAAATGAAAAATTAGAAATTAATTTGGTCAAAATTGAAACAATCTGTCCAACTTGAACTAACATTATCTAATCTCATTTCCATAGGTTGATCGATAGTCACATTGGTGAGGAAATCTTCCACTATTTTACTTATTTGAAGTAATGTGAAGCTAACCAATTAGATAAAAAAAAATACACTTTCGGCCAAAATATATGAAGGATATTCACTATTTTCCATGAGTTTGATCTTTGATTTTTTAGAGCTTGAATTACAACTTGTTAATCTCCTTTGATTTCAAGAGATGTAATACCACAATCAATCACCACTTGAATTCCTACTACCAATGTTTGGGTCTCTACTTCATTATTAGTTCCATTAGGAAGCCTCAAAGATAAAGCTCTAATAAAGAGCCACTATAATTTCTAATCACACATTCGGCTCTTAATGCTCCTAGATGGCCTCTATAGGCCCCATCAAAATTTAATTTAAACTAGATAGGATTTGGGGGTGTCTAAATTGCATCTTTTCTATTTATCTTGATTTGATTATTTACTACTGACCCATGAACATGGGGTTGTTTGATATATTTCTTGATAGCACACATTTCCATATCCCATTTAGATAACATACCTTTTTTTCCCTTAAAAGTGTGAGGAGACCACTTTTGAAATGTAAATTTCAATATCTTTCAGGACTACATACAAAGGATGATATTTATTTTTAAAAATCCTTGCATTTCTTTCTTTCTAGATTGTCTATATGAGAATAGCAAGGCTAGTTCTCGATAGGGAGAAAAGAAAATCTTTAATATTTCTAATTAGCCAAGAAGAAAAAGCTTGATGAAGAGTTTGTAGCCAAGCCCAAGACTAGTTTAATTGATTACATAACCAAACCCAACACTAGTTAGAAAATTGACAATTAAACAAGAGATGATTTGTTATTTCTTCATCTTGTTCACAAATACAACATCTAAATGGGCCTATAAAACCAATTTTATTCAAGAGATTATGTGTTAAAATGTGGTCATGAAATATGAGCTAAGCAAAGGCACCTGCTTTCTTAAGTCCTTTATTCTAACATAGAAATGTAGCCCATTTGATAGAGTCATCTTCAGTTTTAGCAAGTTTGTAACCAAGGTGAACCAAATAAATACCTATTTTGGCACCAATCCAATGCATTTGATCTTCTTTATTGTTAAAAAAATCTTCCTATTTCTGAGGCATTCTTCTAGAGCATACAATTCTTCTAAAGGAATAGGAAGGCCCTGAAGACATTTCCAACTATAGACCACCTTTTTAGAGAGACTATCTGAAAAAATATAATCACTAACCTGAGTCCCCCAATGATCTTCTAAAAAATTTTTGATTTGATTGTCTACAAACATTTTTACATGAGGATATTGACCATTCCAAGAATCATTCCATAAATCTACCTTTATCTCATTGTTGATAGTCCAAGAAACATGTTGATACATGATCGATCTACATTTTAACATGAAGTTTTAAATATGGGAACCACTAGGAGGATTCAAAATAGATATCATTCTTTCTAGGGTGTTTGAATCCAAATACGTAGCTCTAAGAAGGTTACACCACAAACTATTAGATTTAGAAACTTTTTTTCAAACCAATTTGGCACCAAGTACAATATTTTGAAGATGAAGGACATTGATGCCAACACCACATTTCTAATTTCTTGATCAAACCTAATGCCATTTCAAAAGAGGAATTTTTTTATCCTCGCCACAACCTTTCTAAAGAAAATCTTTCATAATTTTGTTCATGGAATTGAAAATCTTGATAGGACGGTTGATCATCGAAAATAGTAAGTTGGAAAAGCATTGAGAACAAATTTAATCATATTAACTCTTTCTACTAGATAAAGCCATCTACCCTTCCAAGAGTTCCAATGGGCTTTGAATATTTCCAACAAATCTTGCCAAATATGAGAGTAGCTAGACCCTTTAAAAATAAGAACTCCTAAATACTTGCTTGGAAGCTTCCCAATTTTAAAGCCTAGAAGACTACTCAGGTTATTTTTTATCTCATGATAACAGTTCATGAAAAAAAAAAGATTTACCTTCATTCACTTTTTGACCAAATTTTGCTTCATAATTTTTCAAAATTCATTTAAACTCTTTAGATTTTTTAATCCTTGCTTTTCTAAAGAGAAAAGTGTCATATGTGAATGGATTATGAGTTAGAAATTTAAAATTATCAATAATATGAAGACCCTGACGCTGACCTCTTACTTGAGCATCACAAACTACTCTACCCAAAGCTTCTACCAGGATGATGAACAAAAAAGGAGATAAATAATCCCCTTGCCTTAGAACTCTGGGTATTTAGAAAAAACTAGATGGATTACCATTAACTAAAACTAAAAACTTTGAATTATAAATACAGCTAAAGACCCATTCACACCAATCATGATTAAATCCAAACTTTAGAATAATTTAAAATAAATCTCTAGTTAACTCGATCATATGAGTTGCTTATATCTAATTTATTCAGCATACCTTTTTGATGATTATGAGATAAAGAATGCATAATTTCATGAGCCAAAATAATACCTTCTTGTATGCTTCCACCTAAAATAAAGCCATCTTGTTCACCTAAAATCAACTTGTTTAGAAAAGGTTTTATTTTTTTGGCAATTGCTTGTGAAATAATCTTATAAATTGTGTTACATAAAGCAATTTGTCTAAAGTTTAAAAAGGAATATTGTTCCTCCCTTTTAGGAAAAAGATAAATGAAAGTCATATTGAGCTCAAGTTTTATGTTTTTCTTCTTTCTAGATTCTTCAACCATATCCTAGACATATGTACCTAAACTTCCTAAAAATGTTAGAAGAAAGCTATCAAAAAACCATTAAGATTAGGGGATTTGTCCCAAGCCATAGAAAAAATCACTTTGCAAACTTCATCCAAAGAAAAAGCAGCCATAAATCTCTCATTCATCTCTTGAGAAATGAATCGAGGAATAAGGTGAAGGAAATACTTTTGAACTCTTAAGAGTGAACAATGTTCATCATTCAACATATTTTGAAAGTACAATACTAATTATTATCTTATTTCTTCTAAGTTTTTCAAGATCTACCCATAGGCTAAAATTAATATGAGCTATTCTAACCACCTTCCTATGAGATTTAATTGACTAATGAAAATAGGAAAATTTTCTATGGCCTTCTTTAAGCCAATTTTTTATAGATTTTTACTTCCAGTAGAATTCTTCTCCACAAAAAATTTCCTCTTAATCCTTAATAAAATATTTCCCCTGATGATAAGCCACTTGATCTATTCCTTTCTAAAAAATGACATCATTCAAATTCTTCAATTCTTCTTCTAACCTTGCTTTTTCTTGAAAAATGTTATTGAAATGTTTTATATTCTGAACTTTCAATTTTTTCTTTCACAAATTTTAATTTTTTTAAAATCTAAACCATTTTTGCTCCTTGAACTAAGGGACATTACCAATGCCATTTTTTTACTAACTCAAGAAGATAAGGATCTCTCAATGACATCAATTCAAATTTAAATGGTTGTCATTCTAGAGGTGAGTCATAATCGATGTTTAAAATAATTGGCTGATGATCAAAACCCACAATCTAAGAAACTCAAAAATCTAATTTTTTATTATTGAGATCCTAATTAGGAGTGGACTCCAAAATGTTATCCCTACCCAAACATCTATTATTCCAAGTAAACTAACTTGTCTTTGGGAGAACATCTTCAAGGGAATTTTGAACCATGAAGCTACCAAAATTTTGATTCATGTCTGAATTTGAAAACACTCCACTTTTTAATCTTTGAAGTTGGAAATAACATTAATTGCACCTCCCAAAATAAAATTTTACAATTAAATATTTTTTTAAAAAAATGAAAAATCCATCCATAGAGAAGATTTAAGCTAAACACCTTGTGGACCATAGATATTGATCAACACAAATTTCAAATCTGAATTAAAACTAAAAATTTTACCCACTTGCCAATTCTACCTAGAAGCAATTATTTCAGCTTTGATAGAAAAGGAAGACAACAAAAGTGTTAAGCCTCCAAATGCACCTAGTGCCTCCACAAAGTGCCCAGTCTAATATTTACCAAACAAAATTAAATATATGGTACTTTCCTCCATATCTAATTGGTTTCTTGAAGCAAAATGATATCTAGATTATTAACTTTTATAAGATACTTAACCAAGCATCTTTTGTTAGGGGCATTCAGGCCCCTAACATTCCAAGATAGGATCTTCATGATTCTTGTGTGGGCATTTCCACCCCCTTGCAGTTCATAACATCAATAAATTTATCCAAAGTACCCTACCTACCTATGAGAATTTCACCTTCAATACAATCTTTATTCATTCTTCTACCTCAATCCTAGTGAGGGCCCCAATTTGGATTCATTTTAGAACTATGAGACTACATGATAATTAAAACTTATTTATAATTAGGATCCCCTAAATAATCTTCCTTAGATTCTTCCACCCCTTCCAAATATTCCTGCTCTACACCAGTGATGGTTAGATCTTCTACCTCTAAATTGTTTATTTTTTAACTAATTCTTTAATTGAGAGAGATTATTTTTCAATAAAGTCATAGCTCTTAATCATTGTAGTATGAAAAATGACCTTTGAGGAACTAATATTTTCTAATAATGCTTTAGTCACTTTTATTTTCTTAGCTTGGAGAAGCCATGGATCCTTGGATGCCTCAGACTATTGCTTACTGCTGACTTGATTCAACTGATCTTCTTCCTTGCCTGAGAGAACTTTTTTTGGTTTCCACTGAGGCTTGAATTTAACCAAATTGGTTTGAAGCGAGATCCTCTTATTTTTGTAAATGTTTTGAGTGTGCCCTAGTTGATGACAATTATAACATCTAAATGGAATATATTCTACATCTATCCTATGGTGCCAAATCATATTCTCTATCTTCATAATCACAAATTTAGGAATCTACTTATCCAAATCTAAAGCCACCCTAACTCTAACATAGGCTACTCTTCCCCTTGAAAACGATGTTGCATCAATTTCCACAGCCTCTATCAAATAATATTCACTTTGATATTCTAAGGGGAGTCCATAAAATCTGATACAAACTGGGTAGCTACCCTTGCTAGCTTTTAGATGGTCAAAACTCAGACTCCAACATTGAATCCATTTACCTAGACCATTTATAGACCAATTTTTGACTTCAAAAACCTTTTCTCTATCTTATAAAGAGTTAAAAATTGTAACAAAAATGATTTACTTTAACTTTAGAGAACCAGTTCTCTTTAATCTAGCACTCTATAAATCCCATTGGTAGCCACTTCCTGACACATTTAAAAATTTGGGCATAATCCATTAAGAGTTGAAGACTCACCAAAAAAGGATTCGGAGAGCATTCCAAGGTTTTAGCTTCTCCTATTTTTATTCAAGCTCCTAAAAATGCCCTTTTTTGAACCTCTTGTTGTGTTTGTAAAAGATTTTCCTTAAAATCTCATTGAAAATCATCTAGATATTTGAGCCTCTCCTCCTTTTCACCTCGATTTTGAATAAGATTATTTCTTACGGATTGAGGTGGATCTAGTTGATGACCTTCCAACAACTTACCTTTCCATATAGACTCAATATTATTTGTATTAACTTCCTCATCCCACCAATCTCTATCTTCTTCAATCACTACCTCCAAAACATTCTTATGATAGTTTTTATCATGATTTCCTCCATATTTGCATTTAGCATGAGGACTTGAAATTAGATCTTGTGTCTTTCTATGCTCCTCACATATTGCACTAGGTTTTGAGCATGAACCTATTTTCTTTGGATCATGCCCTTTCATGCCAACCTCCTTTTCCTATGCTCCTAATTTCACCATCTCCACTCGCTCCAATATATTAAAATACATATCAATATATATATATATATATATATATATATATATATATATATATATATATATATATATATATATATATATATATATATATATATATTACATAATTGATATTTAATGTACAAAAAACATTATAATATATTATACATTATTTAAACACATATTATACAATATAATATTCATATATTATATAATTAAAATTTTATGTACAAATATATGATAATATTTTTAAATTAAAATATTTGAAAGTGTTTTAATGATAATGATAATGTAACTTTTGGTAAGATAAGTTTTATTGTTAAATACAACAGTGGGAACTTCAGCTTACTACCAAGTTGTCTTAGCTTTATGTTCTTTAGCCTACTACCACGTATAATTAGGTTGTAATCAGGGTAGCTACTAATTTATATATAAAATTATAAATTGAAATTTATTTGTAACTTTCTACAATTTGAACATTAGAATTGAAATATAAAATGTATTTCAAAATTTAAAAAAAATATTGAAAAAAGAATATTTTCTAGGTTTGTGATTGGTTTAATATCTATGACAAGATAAATTTTGGGAGAAAGTTATAACATTTTCTATTAAAACATAGGGAAAAATAAATATCTTTTCCATCAAACAAATTGCATACATTGAAATAGTTTTTATAGTTTTTTCTCTTATTTTATTATAGATTGATAGAAAATAAAACAAAAAAAAAATGCAAATAGATTGATTGTATCTCACACGCATGTCTTGACAACTTAAATTCTATATGGTTGGCTGATAGCTATTTATTGGCTATCTCTTTTAATTACTATTAATACAATGGAAACAAAGCCATCATATAATATCTTTTGACTCAAAAACATTTGAATACATCATATTGTGCATAAACTAATTGCCAAATGGAAATGAGGATGAAATATGTAGGAGCCAAAATCCAATAACTCACATGAATGGATTCTATTAAACAAGCCATCTTCTTCTTTGTTCACTCCAAGTTGACCATCAATCCTAGTGGCATATGGGAATGGATGAATTTTCAATATTTACAAATTTTTATTCTACCACTTTCTTTTACATTAATAAATAACATATTCAATTTTATTTTATACACCCCTAAAAAATCCATTCTATAACATTGGCCATGGAACTGACATGCTATAATTTTTGGTATATTATTTTTCATTAACTATTAATTTTATGATTATTTCATTTGTAGTCTGAGTGTACAATTTTTTCATCTCGTGATAAAGTCAGGGGACATTTGCATGGTCAATAGCATCAAATTGGAAGTACTCCTCACTATGAAAAAAGTATTATATCCTCTCTTTCTTTATCACCACTTTCTTATTCTTGGTGACTAGGTGGGAAAAACATCTTGAAAGGATTATTTTTAGATATGAAAGGTTAAGATTATTCTTTATTCCCACCTTAAATTCCCTTTTATATATGTTAGTGTAATTGAAATTAATGTGAATAAAATTTTGATTTAGGTAAATTAATGTGTTAAGTTGTTGGTGGGGATATGCTTATGTGTGTGAAAAAAAAAATGGGATGAGTTAAACCACTACATAGATTTTGTGGTGATTATTAAGTCACTATAGGAAACTTGAAATTTTTATAATATGAATACATCAAAAGTGCAGACATTACTCCATACATGTAGAAACACAATGGCACTATTATTAGAGTGAATTTTTTGTGTTAGATTTGCTACTCCCAAATCATTAAGAAAATATTTGTGTGACTGTAATGTTAATTTCATTTTACAATCCTGAACTAATAATCTCTACACCATATACGCCCATAATATCAAGGATCATCCTAAGACATCTTAAACAATATAACTTCAATTTGCTAACAAGGGTACATACAACTAAATTTCTTCAGACATTGGCAAGGGTACATTCAACTAAGTGCCCTCAAACATTATCATTGTCTATTAGACTACTTCAATGGCCAACAAGGTCAAGATGATGATGAATAAAACTCAATGCCATCAAAAGAAAAAGTATTTATTTTCATGATTAATAGTACATATAGCTAATGTCAAATAGATTAGTAAGTATTTATTTTTAGTATTTAGGGCTAATGGCTTATTGGATCTCACCTATTTGTGATAAACATTCTAAAGTAAGAACTTCATATGCATAGAAGAATCATCCATTTGGGATAATTCACTCCTCTAGTTCCTCATTTTTGGTGGTGACCTTTACACATCAATCCCATTTATAGTGAACAGATCAACCCAATATCAATAACTCTACATCCAATTATTATTTTTAATCTTTGCAAGTATTTTTTTTAAACATAAATTTACAAATATGAAATGGCCCAATTATTTAAAAATAGTTGGATCTATTAGTTGAGTCTCCACATTGATACCCAAACTTTGAAACAATTAATTCGTCTCTATTTTTATATGATAACTATTCACAATTGAATATTAAATCAACTTTAGTAATTTTGTTTATTTTATGCCACTATATATGTATAAACAAGTAAAGAGGCATATCAACAATCTTAACTCAAATTAGGAGATAGATTTTTCAATTTGTTAACTAAAAATTATTGTATCTTTTTAGGTGAAATATATATTCATCTTCAATCAGTCTTGAATTTTCCTCTTTTCTCCTCTCATCTTCTTGATGTCTTTTCTATCTCTCATTGAATTATCTACTTTTCTCATTTTATATACTCAAATGCAAGCCTTCCCACTTATGCTTCTTCTAATATTATTTATTATTTCAATCCCTTGTACTCCTCCTCTCATTCCTTGATAAACTCCAATAGTATTACATAAATTAGAACTAGAATGCAAACATGGACATTGGGATTTATACTACACATTAATATAACACACCATTTACTAAATTTACAAAGTAGATAGAGTGGCATATATTCATATTTTACTTAACTAAAACTAATACTTCTTCATTATCCTTTACATGAAAATTAGGAAACCAAGACAATGGATTTTTTGTTTTTTCATTGAATGACACTTGGCAATTGCATATCACAATGGTCTAAAATCATACATATAGTGATATGGTCTATTATAAACTTATTATTTATTATTATTATTATTATTATTATTATTATTATTATTATTATTATTATTATTATTATTATTATTATTATTATTATTAAATTTTCATTTTACTAATATATTCAAATATATATTTAACAATATAATATTAATATATACTAAATAATATATATATATATATATATATATATATATATATATATATATATATATATAATTAATATTTAATGTACAAAAACATTATAATATGTTATACAATATTTATACACATATTATATAATATAATATTCATATATATTATATAATTAAAATTTTATGTACAAATATATGATAATAATTTTAAATTAAAATATTTGAAAGTGTTTTAATTTTATTTTTGGTATTGAAATGAAATTAAAACATTTGTTCAATTTTTTTTCTAACTTTTATAGATTTTGGTATTTTACCTCTTTTAAAATTTTATTTTCTATATTGTAAATATTTTTATTTTGGTGGATAGTATAACAAAATTATTATCTTCTATAAATAAATTATAATTATTTTAATTAAATTGAAATTATATGATAAAATTCTTATTATTCAATAGTTTAAATATTTAATCATATATTAGGTTTTTATACAAATAATTACTAACTTTTTTACATCCAAATATTTAATATTTGTTAAATGACCTGTACATGTAGGATTGAAAATATTAATGTAAAGGAAATTAAATTTTCACCATTCAATTAAAAAAAAACACACACACTTGATAGATTTGTAATTTACTATTTATTTAAATAATGAACTCGTCATGCCCAATTCATTGCAATCTAACATTAATTAATCTTTTTGCTAGAATTTTTTCAAAATATTACATTAGATTATAATAAATATACATATATTTTTTTAAATGTTTCCTCCTATATTTGAAACATAAAGTTATATAGATAAGAACCATCCAACTAAATTCATGACATGCACAATCAATTGTCAAATTTAGGCCTTGGCATTGATTATTCTTCTCTCAAAATGTCATAACAAATAAATTATATATGATCCAACTAAAGCATTTTCCATATTTTTTTGTAAACTAGGTATAATGTCTAGCTGCTACAATTCTTATATGTATTTTTAAATTAGTTATTAGATGTATTTACACATTGTATATGAAATGTTTTAGAGAAAATTATAATTACACTTAATATATAAATCTCATGAAACTAATGATAGATAATGATAATGCAACTATGTACTATTTACTATATATTATTTCTTGATATAGACATATTAGTAAACTATTGAGATTTATTATTAACTACTACATGATGATAGACCAACTCCTTTACCATGTTGTCTTTCATGCTAGATCAAACATGGAATATTTTGTTCTTCATGACATGTTATTCTTCAAATCTTGGATAGACACCTCATCTTCTTGTGTAGATTCATAGCAGTAGCTTGGTGGTCATATGGAAGATGACTACCTATTTTTTTCTTAGTGGGTTCTACTAAGAGAGTAAAGGGTTTTTTTTTTCAATATAATTAGCTAATTATAATTTTTATTTAAATGTATAATAAGCATACTATCGGTATCAGGTGTAGGGATAATAGATCTTCTTCTACCAAGTTTAAACTATTCTAACTTTTAGTTTCACACTTTGAGGAGGAATTTTAGGTCTCCTCACTCAATTGACATAATGGTAAGCCTCTAAGGATATTGGTGGCATATGAATAAATAAAACCTCTAGAGAGGGTTGGATCTCTTGATGCTACACCTATATTATCACTAAACCTACTCAAATTGTACTGAATAGAGAAATTGAAAGATGAAATCAAATAGAAAAAGGAGTGATTCACCAATATGTAGGTCTCGTTCTCTTGTATATGAGTTGATAGCAAAGGTAGGCAAGGTTTAATATAAGCACACAACTTCAAATAGATCACCATCATAATTATTTTAATATGAAGGTTGTAGGTGATATATTAGCTAAGAGTGACAATCAAGAGTCCTAGAATAAGACACTAATGAAGGTGATTCACACTTAACATTTGCATAACCACTTGATACAGACCATATGACATACAATAAGAAAAATTACTCACAAAGAGGTAAGAATGAAGAGGACAAATGTAATGAGATTGAATATAAACACTAATATTCATCAATGATTCACCATGAAAATAGTAAATATGAGTTAAAGAAGGAAAAAATTTGTTTACATTCACTTCAAAAGAGATAACAAGTACCCATTTAAGTAGGGATTCACCACACTAACATGGAGGATCCTTTTTTATTTCTTTTTAGGAGTATACATAGAATAATGGAGAAGAGATAGAGGGGGATATATAGGAAGCCTATTATAACTGTCATCTATCATGAATCTAGTTACATTACCAATAGAAGGTGGATAAAATAGTCATATCATTTATCTTTATAATGTGTTGGCTTGGATTAATTGTGGCCTCACGAGAGGTGCCTTAGAATCAATTATTCATCTCCTATGAATCATCTTTTCTCTCTTGATATTAGCCTTTATTGGTTAAGGAGTTACAAGTTGCTATTTTGACAAATGGCCTACTTAACCCTCTTGGCATATTTATATGCCATTTTTGGCTCTTGTAATGCATCTCTCATATTTGTGAAAGTGAGACTTCAAGCTTAGACCTATTCATACTTTGATCTCTATCATTATAACCTAAAAATTCTCATTTAATTTGATTGATCCAAAAGGGGTACAATAAAGACAAGTGTATTTGCTCATGCAAGGTCTATTCTTTGTTTCAAGGCCACCACAACAACTTATCAACCTCATATATGTATTATATAAGACCATGTAATCTTTGTTCAAGTTCATAGACCACCTTCAAGTGGTTAACTATCCATTTGGTCTTTACAACTTCCTATCAAGAGGTTTGGAGAAGCTTGTAGATATCTATTAAGAGCACATTCAATTATCATAAGGTATCAAAGATGGTACTTGTCTAAAAATAACACATAAAACTTCTCTCTAATCCTCCTTTTTCACCATTATCTATGAAACATGGTGTATAGTGTAAATACCTTGAAAATGGATTGAAATACTACAAAACGATCATGTTCATCCTTGTAGTCCCTTAACATCATGAAGTGGATGAGTTGATTGTGAATTAGAACCCTCAAACCTACTTGAAGTCATTGAAATAATATTGCATATGACCTAGAGATCCATGCAAGGGTGATATTGGATATTGAAAGGGTGTCTTCAAATATTTTCATGCCTCAAATAGCTTCAATAAGGTATACAACCTTACTTCTCTATGAAAACAAGAAGACAATATTCATCATGACTTGTTCTAGAGATTTTAAAACAATTTTTCCACCATGTAGACATATTATATAGATGGTATAAGTTCTTTAGACAGATGACTGAGTATAAAAATCCTCTTCTAGTGGTCAAAAATACCTCACTCATTTAAACACCTACAAACAATCTTAAAAGTGCAGAGTCCAGGCCATTTCCTATGTTCTTTTCATCAAATGTGCCAAATTATTGATCCAAAAGGTGATAATGAGAAATGAAAATATCATCTAGTGATTTTAAATACATTTCAAGTAAATTTGAATCCATTATAGATTTATTTATAGCCATCTAGATCCTTAAGGGGAAAAAAGTTAGTTTATTAGGTCTCTACCTTCTTAATGATTGGTCATAGAGTATAGGCCCTTAATAGACTAAAAAATTCCATGAAATTAGAGTGAATATTCTCAATTGACTTCTAACATAATAAATCTTACCTTCATTAGCTTGGAGGCCTATAGGTGCATATTAGAGATGCATGTTTTTACTCATTCGAGGTGCATGTTTTGAGTAAAAAACACTTTTCATGATTTTTATTACTTGGAAATGTCTCTCTTAGATCTAATATATGATCCATTAGGTATCTAGACTCTTATCCAAGAATTAAACTCCCTTAATATTCTTAATCCATGATTTAAACAATGGTTTGGGACTCTTGATAGTTTAAGGGTTTTGATCCTAACTATCATCTTTTGAGGTCTTCATCCATCCCACCAAGTGATAAGTCCTCAAATAAATTATTTTCTTCTTCACTAGTGTTAGTATTCTCATTGTTTTTACTATGGTCCAATAGGTCTAAAAAAATATGAACTTTATCATGAAAATAGCGATTTCTTTGATTATTTCCTACTGACAATGAGATTTGATGTCCCTTAATTCAAACTTAGCCTCTTATTCTTCAAGAGTATGGAAAAAATACCATATTTTTACTTTTTATTCCAAGCCTAATTTGGTGGTATAATTATTAATACCAATGATGAACTCTTCATCACATTCATTTGACACACTATATTCATCTCCTAGATGATCTTCACTTACCTTTTATGTAAATGGTCCTCCTTTAAAAAAGGATATGGTGGGAGGGAAAGAAGGTCCACTTAGTGTCATATAAATATAGTATATTATGGGCTACTCTTGAATTGGCTTTCGAGTTAAACACACATTCCAATGATATTGAGTTTTAGAAGTGATAATTTCATTCAATAATTATTAGAGATGAGGAAAAGAATCTTATGTTATGGATTATTCATTCTTATCTTTCCACTTAGTGGTCAATCCATAAATTTATGATATGCATTGATCTTCATGAATAATTCTAAATAGAGAGGTCGATGAAGGATTTGTGAAACTTGGAAACTTTCTAAATAATGGGTGGACTTTTCACAATCATACAATATTGCGTAGGATTAAGAGACCTAAAGCTTAGTATTTTGAAACAATTATACCCATTTGATTAAACTTGTCTAAAAATATGGATATGAAGAAGCAATTAAGGTTTGGATTCAATTATTTCTACTCTCATGAGATGCTGCTACATTTTCCCTTTTGTAGCCTCATCATATCTCTTCCATGACTCTATTTATTGCTGGTGGATAGAAGGCTAATATGCAAGTTAATCATGGTGTATATTATATTAATTTTCCATATCATTCTCCATATATATTCAATCAAATTTATGTCTTATATCATTTAAGTATATTTTAAACAGGTTAGAAATATCATGGGAAATAACATGGCTTTGCCAAGATAGAATGGAAAAATGATTAGGGATGAGAGGGAAGAAAATGACATGGGATGGTATCTTACTATTTTAGGGCTGCTTGAGGAGAGGTGATAAAAAAATTTAGCTTGACATGAAGGATATGAAGGTATAAAATATGCATTTTGACAAATGAAGGATTTAAAAAGATGTCAATTGATTATTTTTTAGCACTTGTTCTTCTTAAACTAACTATAGATAATTTTTAGTCACCATTGGTGTTTTTAGAAATGTCTCTAAAGGCTAATATGTTGAATAACAACACAAAAAATTCCACAATAGATGAAATCATGATCCCACTAAATATGCCAAAAACTATTGTCACTTTGATTTACACCCTTTGAGAGGTGTTTTAGGTCTCCCCACTCAATTGACAAAATAAAAACTCTCAAAGGCTATAGGTGGATTATTACTAAAGATAACTTCTAGAGAGGGCTAGATTCCTTGATGTTACACATATATTATCACTACACTTACTCAAATTACAATGAAAAGGGAAAGAGAAATCTAAAGGCAAATAAAAATAGGCATGATGCACTAAATTATAGGTCTATTTATCTTGTGTATGAGTTGATAACAAATAGAGGAAAAGGTTGAATATCATCACATAACTTCAAATAATTCTCTAGCATATGTATTCCCATATTCAGGTTATAGTTAATAAATTAACTAAGAGCAATAATCAAGAGGCCCATAATGAGGGATAATGAAGGTTTCACACACTTAAAATTTGAATAAGCCCTTAATAAACACAATATGAGGTGCAAGAAGACAACTTACTCATAAAGAGGTAAGAAAGAAGAGGGCAAATACAAGGATATTGAATATCAACACTTACATTAATCAAAAATTTACCATGAAAACAACAAATATGAGTTGAAGAAGATAAAAAATGGATTACATTCACTTTAAAAGGAACAACATTTATGAATTTTAGAAGGGTTTCACCTTAATAACATGGAAAATCCTTTTTAATGTCTTTTTCAAGATTATATATAGAATAATGTAGAAAAGAAATGGGGAGACGTGTAAGAATCTTGTTATAACTATCATTTATCATGAAACCAGTTATAATGGCAATAGAAGGTGGATAAAATATTCTTATCATTCATCTTTAAACTTTTTGGCTTTGATTGATGATGGCCTCATGACATGTGGCATAAAAATGGCTCTTCATATCCTATCATTCATCTTTTCTACCTTGAAATTTCCCTTTCTTAGTTAAGGAGTTACAAGTTGTTGTCTTGACACATGGCCTACTTAACCTTATTGGCATCTTTATATGAGATTATTGGATATTTAAATCCATCTCTCTTATTGGTGAAAGTGTTACTTAAGGCATATACCTCTTAATACTTTTATATATGTCATCAAAACCTACAACTTCTAGTTTAAATTATTTGATTTAAAAAACATGCAATAAAGACAATCTTATTGCTCATGCAGTGTGTAGTCTTTGTTTCAAGGCTGACAAATAAATTGATAACCTCATAAATGTATTAGATAATACCATGTAATCTCTATTATATCTTGTATAATATATTCAAGTGGTTGACTTTCTACTTGTCTTTATAACTTACTAGCAAGATGTTTGGAGAAGGTTGTAAGTATCCATCAAGAGCACATTCAATTGTCATGAATCTTAAAGATGGTACTTTTATGAAAATAATTATTGAGACTTCAATATAGGCCACCCTATTCACCATGGTCTATAAAAACTTGGTATATAATGCAAATACATTGAAATAGGCTTGAAAGATAACCAAAGAACTGTCTTCATCCTTGTAATCTCTTAACATGATGAAGTGGACAAGCTACTTGTGCATTAGAGCTCTGAAACCTTTCTATAGGCATTGAAATAGGGTTACATATGACCTATAGAGTCACCCAAGGCTGATATTATATATCTTTAGGGTGTCTTAAAATATTCTCATGCCTCAAATGACCTCAAGAAGGTCTACAACCTTACTTCTCTATGAAAACAAGAAGACGTTATTCGTCATAACTTGGTTTAGATACTTGAAACCTATTATTTCACCATGTATACATATTATGTGGATGTTATAATGTATATATACCTCTAACTGATCCTAAAAATACTCTTATAATGGTATAAAATACCTCACTCATTCAAACACCTATAAATAGGCTTGAAAATGTAGGCTCTAGGCCATTTCCCTGTGTCTTTTTCTTCACACATGCCAAATTATTTCTCTAATAGGTGATCATGAGGTCTAAAGATGTCATCTAGTGGTTTTTTTTAAAAAAAACTTTAATTTTAATCCATTACATTGTCATTTATAGTCATCAAGCTCTTTGAGGGTAATAAAGGTAGTATTTTAGGTCTTTACACTCTTAACAATTATTCATAGAGTATAGGCCTTTAATGGATTTAAAAATACCATGAACATGGAGTGAATAGGAAATAAAATTTTCCCTAATGTATTTTTATCCATTTCATCTACTCAATTGACTTCTCATGTAAGATCGTTGATATTCATGAGCATACATGCCTATAGGTGCCTGTTTGAGATGCATGTTTTGAGCAAAAAATATATCTCATGCTTGTTTTCAATTGGAAATATATATTTTGGGTGTAATAAATGATAAATAATGTATCAAAACACTTATCTAATAATTTTACTCCCTTAGTAGTCTTATTCTTTGCTATAAACCATGGCTAGGGTTTCTTATCAATTTAGGGGTTTTGATTGTAACTATCATCTTTTGATGTTTTATCTTTATTATAAGAAATATAATCACTATATCAACCTTAACAAATTCATATTATATCTAAAAATAACCTTAATACATAAATTTAAATTAAAAAATGCATATTCTTTCCTTGTTTCTATATGCAAGCATATAGGTGTGCATTCTAGGATCCAAACCCATTACAAACATGATTTTTACTTGGTTCACCGACCTTATGTGACCTAAAATGATCTTGGATTATATGTACTTATATGCAATTATATGCACTTTTACTCTATAATAAAGAATATATATGGATTTTTTGACCTTTTAAGAGTTTATAAAATGTGTTTCATTCATGCACACACTTAATAATCCTTTATAATTTTCAAAAGTGAACAAAATCTCTCATCTAGCCTTCATCTAAGGGTTTAGCTAGGATTAAAACCATTCAGGCTTCTTAAAGATCATTCATAGAGCCATGGACTCCAAAAGTAGACATGACACAAAAAATATAATAAAAAAGAACTCCTCAATGCTCTTCATTGTGCTTATAATACCACGCAACTTGTCAACTATGCTTGTATGTAGGGTTCAAGACTTTAGAGCTCACCATGACTTTAAGTAGGGTTTGGACTATGCATTTGAAAGTTTGGATAATTGTATTAAAATTTTATGGTCTATGATCACTTTGAAAATATGTTAAAGTTTTATACTCTTTCCATATCCTTTCACCTCATTTGATTATTGCAATATTTGTACTCTCTTAATGCTTGTACCTGTAAACCTAACACTATTAAGTTTTGGCTTGCATGTTTACAATGTACTAGTGTAACTTTGATCCTGTTAGTTCCTTGGAGAGGTATGAGAGAGTTTTAAAATGATTATTACAATGTGAAAAACTAATTTCAATTCCCTCCATTCAAAATAACATCTCACCTCTCCATACAACCTTGCATGTCATTTCCAAACCAATAGATCAATGAAATTCCTTTCTAGTAAAATGATGACCAATTGGGATATTTTGTTAAATTTAATTTTTTAGGGACCATTGGAAATCCAATAGATACTTTATAACCATTTCCATGTATTCATAAATCTTATACATATCATTACAAGGTGAAAACTGATACACTAGGTTTTAGTAGGGTTTAAAACGTAGTCAACTTGTTAACAATGCTTCATAAAGCTCTAACCACTAAAAAAATTATTTCAATGGATTTTAGGTACATAAGTGTTTTTAACACATAATAATTTCATTTTCCATGATACCTCTCCTCCTTTATGAAACAACATCATCAAATTGGCTCTTTTTTCAATTTCCAATGATTCGATGGAGATCTTAAACATGTTTTCACCTTTATTAGACCTTCAACTTATATATATGCATGATTTTGAGCTTGAGGATGACATATGAGGTTTTAAAGGTATTATAATACCATTATTAGTTTTAAAATACTCTCAATTAATCTGTTTGATCAATCTTGAGACTTCATATTTACTTTTGGACATATCTTCATCAATAAAACTTGCTTATTCTACCAAAATAACCTATTAGATTTTTAGCCAAATGACAATGGAGTTATTCTCAATTTTTATGGTGGTGGTGTAATGTGCAAAGATCCCCTAAATATTATTTTCCTTCCATTTCCTACATCATACAACTTTGTCTCTATTCCATTATCTATGAAGGAGCACCATGCCATCTTTGGAATATCATCACCTCATTATTTCCACCATGGATAAAACATATATTGAATTTTACAAAACTAACCTTAATATTTCAAAATTTAACTTAAATATTTATAAACTACATTAAAAAATAATTCATAAAATATCAAATCACAATATTTTTTATACAAAACACATGTCATGGACCTTGACATATTAATAAAACCTTGCTTAGAACTTTTTTTGAGAGGGAACCTAATTCAATGGTCAAGTATTGGAGCCTATGGGTTGAATTTTAGCCTAGGAGGCCAAAATATCAACATTTTTGGTCACTCATATGGATTGTTTATCCTGGTAAACAATTGGATTAGTAGTCTTATTAGTCTGTTAGTTTATAGAGTCACTAAACACTAAAAAACAAATCTAATTTAGGTCTTGAAATTTTATTTCAATCCTTTAGAACAAGTTGATACAACTGATAGTACCTTCCAAAAAACATAACAAAAAGGAAACAAACACACCTATGCTATGAGGTACTTAGGGAAAAGATAAATAATAAAAACTAGGAAAACATTATGCTAGAGACACTTCTAGAAAATAAAGACTAACCTATTATGTACAATGCTAAAAATACCTCTATTCCTCCTGGATCAAAATAAAAATATCTCAAGTCTTCTCCATTTGGTTGACGGAGATGGAAACAAACTATTATTTGGAGGTTCTTCTTATTGGATCATTTCTTTTCCTACTTTTTAGCCTCATTATTTTATCTTTAAGTGGATCAACTGAATCAAGAATATCTCGTTTATAAAAACATTTATTTTAATTCAATAGTCACCTCATGTTTCTCTTCATCATTTAGAAAGCTCTCCAATGTGATTACATTTTTTTCCATAAGAACAATTGTAACCTTAGCCTCTAATGTCTCATTTCAACATTGTTCTTAGCCTTCTATGACATCTTGATATCTCTCATATTATTTTTCAACTCTTGTAAGTTGTTCAATTTCTTAATGGATCTCCAAAAAATGTCCTCTATCCTCATCAAGATTTGTCTATGATATGATTTTATTAACACATTCTTGGGCATGTTCTCTTATCTTGACAAGTTCCATATCAATGACTTCACAAAGAGATGCAAAAGAATATCAATATCTTGATTGAGATAAATGTATTTACACCACTCTTCATTGGGGTCTTTTATTTGGTTACTTTTGGCAATGTCATCTTCTTCAAGGTATACCAACTGATCAATGAGTTTATAACCAATTTTGAAAACATCAAAAAAATCAATATAAAGTGAACAAGACTTTTGGGATGACAATCTTAAATGAATTCCCTTATAAGATTTATTTAGGTTATAGTATCTTTAAAAATAAAATAACCTATTTTTAAAACCCCAAACAAGTCTTGTAGTTGTCTTTCACTTGTTCATGGCTCATTTGGACCCTATTTTGGTTTCATCGGAGCTGGTATGGAGGTGTTCTCATCAATAATGGATAAGTAACTAAAGTATAGACCTTCATCACTATGTTCTTAGAACTCAAAATATTCCTTGGCCCACTCAAATAAATAATTATGAGTCTTTTCAACTAGTGCAATAATCTCATGGTGAATAGTGTCTCCTTGTGATTATTTTTTGAAACTGCTATCAAAATAATCAGTGAGTTCTTATTGAAACACATACTCCTCTTGTATGTTTGTTCACTCTCAAAATCTTCTTTTATAACACCAAGTGATAATTCCTCAAATAAATTAGTGTCTTCTTCTCTAAGATTAGCGTTCGCATTGTGTTTACTATGCTCCATCAAGTCAGAAACAATATTTACTTCCTTATGCAAATATTGATTTATTTTATTATCCCCTATTTTCCATGAGATTTTATTTCCCTTAATTCAAACTTATTTTAATTTTTCATATAGAGTATGCCAAAAAGACTATTTTTTTTTGTATCCCAAACTTGATTTGATAGTATAATAAGGGGTACTAATGATGAACTCCTCATCACATTCATTTGATGCACTCTCTTCTTCTACTAGATGAAATTTAATTTCTTTTCATATAACTAGTCCTCCTTCAAAAAGGGAGACTGTGGAACGACATGAAGGTCCACTTGAGTGGAATAAGAATATAGGGCATTATGGGATACTCTTGAATTGGATTTGGGATTGAAGAGACACTCCTAAGACTTTAAGGTTTGTTAGTGATATTTTCATTCACTATTTATTTGAGAGGAGGAAAAGAAACTTGTGTTAGGGATTCTCCATTATTCTCTTTCCACTCAACAATAAATTTATTATATGCTTTGATATTCATGAATAATTATAACTATAGAGGTGGATGAAGGATTTATGAAACTTTGAATGTTTTTTTGTTTGGCCTCTACCACTTTTGATTCATGTTGAATTTGGATTGGTGTGTAAGGCTTGGTCCAATAAGGCTACCATGGGGTAAAATTTTGAGACTCTTTAGGAATATTGGATGGATTTTTCATAACCATAGACTCTTTCAAAGGATTTGGAGTCCTAAAGCATGGGACTTTGATACAAGTATATTCATTTGAATAAACTTGTCTAAAAATAGGGATATGATGAAGAAATTGAGGTTTGGATTCAATTATTTGTGCTCTCATGGGATGCTCTACATTTTCTCTTTTGTAACCTCATCATATCTCTTCCAAGATTCTATTAATTATTGGTGGATATAAGCCTGAAATGAATGTTCCTCTTATTTCTATTATATTCCTTTTACCTAACATTATCCATACATTTTCTCTCAAGGTTAATCTTATCTCCTTGAAATATTTTTTAAGGCTCGTTAGAAAGAACATGGATTTATCAAGACTAATTGGAAGTATGAGAAAGGATGGGAGGAAAATCTCATGGGAATATTGGTATATTACTAGTTTAGGGATAATTGAGGAGAATCCATAAATGTTCTAAGCTTGATATAAAGGATATGAAGGTACAAACTATGCATTTTCACAAATGGAGTATTAAAAAATATACCAAATGATGATTTTTAAGCACTTGGTTTGATTAAAACAATTGTAGATAACATAGATTCACCATTGGTGCTTTGTGAAATGACTCCAAAGGCTGATATTCTGAATAAAAAGACTAAAAAATCCTTAGTAGATGAAATCATGGTCTCACCTGGTGTGCAAAAAATTATTCACTTTGAATTGCACACTTTGAGGAGGTGTTTCAAGACTCCTCACTCGATTAACACAATGATAAATTTTTAACACTATGGGTGGCTTATGACTAAATAAAAACTCCATAAAGGGTTGGATCCCTTAATACTACACCTATATTATCACCACACCTACACAAATTATAATGAAAAAGGAAAGTGAAAGATAAAATTAAATAGAAAAGGGGTGATGCACCAAATTGTAGGTCTCCTCCTCTTGTGTATTAGTTGATAACAAAGCTAGGACAAGTTTGAATATCATCACTCAACTTCAACTAGTTCCCTAGCATAATTATTCCCATATGTATGTTGTAGATGATATATTAACTAAGAAGGATAATCAAAAGGCCTAGAATGAGGCATTAATGAAGGTTTTACACACTTGACATTCTATTAATGGATTGATACACACCATATGACATGTAAGAAGATAAATCACTCAAAAAAATGTAAGAATGAAGAGGATAAATTAAAGGAGATTGAATATCAACACTGACATTCATCAACAATTCACCATGAAAACACCATATATGAGTTGAAGAAGGCAAAAAATAGTTTATATTAACCTCAAAAGCAGTGATAATTATCAATTTTAGTAGGTATTATCCATAAAAACATGGAGGATCCATTTTAATTTAATTTTTAATACTATATACATAATAATGGATATGGGAGAGGGGGGACATGTAGGAAGCCTATTATGATTGTCATCTATCATGAAACTGGTTACAATGCCAATAGAAGGTGGTTAAAATAGTTTTATCATTCATCTTAAAATTTTGTTGGATTGTATTTATGATGGCCTCATGAGTGGTGTCATATAAGTGGCTCTTCATATCCTATGACTCATATTTTCTCCCTTGAAACTACCCTTTCTTGTTTGAGGATTTAGGAGTTGTTATCTTGACACATGGCCTACTTGACCTTATTTGCATCTTTCTATGCCATTATTGGATCTTGAAATTCATATATAATATTTATAAAAGTGAGAATTAATAAATATATCTCTTAATACTTTGATATATGCCATTAAAACCTAAAAATTCTTCTTTAAATTAATTGATCCAAAAAGGGTGCAATGAAGACAATCCTATTGCTCATGCCAGGTGTAGTCTTTGTTTGAAGGCTGACACAATAAATTCTCAACCTTATAAATTTATTGTTTAAGTTCATTTAATCTATATTTAAATCTCAATATTGGATTTCATGACATTGAAACAATTAATTCATCTCTATTTTTATATGGTAACTATTTAGAATTGAAGATGAAAGAAATTTTAGTATTTTTTTCTTCTATGCCACTATATACGTACAAATAAGTAAAGAGGTGTATCAACAATCTTACCTCAAACTAGGAGATAAATTCTTGTATTTTTTAACTACAAATTATTTTATCTTTTTAGGTGAAAGATATATTCATCTTCAATCAATCATGATTATTCCTCTTTTCTCCTCTCATCTTCTTGATGTCTTTTCTATCTCTCATTGAATTATCTATTCTTCACATTTTATATACTCAGATGCAAGCCTTCCCACTTATGATTCTTATAATATTATTTATTATTTCAATCTCTTGGACTCCTCCTCTCATTCCTTGATAAACTCTAAAAGTATTATGTAAATTAGAACCAAAATGCAAACATGGACACTGGGATTTATACTACACATTAATATAACACACCATTTGCTAAATTTAGAAAGTAGATAGAGTGGCACATATTCATATTTTACTTAAATGAAATTGATACTTCTTCATTATCCTTTACTTAAAAATTAAGGAAATAAGATAATGGGTTTTTTTTCTGCATTGAACGACACTTGGCAATTGCATATGACAATGGTCTAAAATCATGCATATACTAATGCGGTTTGTTATATTATTATTATTATTATTATTATTATTATTATTATTATTATTATTATTATTATTATTATTATTATTATTATTATTATTATTATTATTATTATTATTATTATTAAATTTTCATTTTACTAATATATTCAAATATATATTTTACAATATAATATTTATATACTAAGTAATTTTATATTTATATATATTATATAATTAATATTTAATGTACAAAAACATTGTAATATATTACACAATATTTAAACACATATTATATAATATAATATTCATATATATTATATAATTAAAATTTTATGTACAAATATATGATAATGATTTTAAATTAAAATATTTTAAAGTGTTTTAATTTTAATTTTGGTATTGAAATGAAATTAAAACATTTGTTTAATGTTTTTTTTCTAACTTTTATAGATTTTGGTATTTTCCCTCTTTTAAAATTTTATTTTCTATATTTTAAATATTTTTATTCTAGTGGATAGTATAAAAAAATTATTATATTCTGTAAATAAATTATAATTATTTTAATTAAATTGAAATTATACGATCAAATTCTTACTAGTCAATAGTTTAAATATTTGATCATTTACTATTTTTTTTATACAAATAATTACTAAATTTTTATCATCCAAATATTTAATATTTTGTAAATGACCTGTGCATGTAAGATTTAAACTATTAATGTAAAGGCAATTAAATTTTCACCATTCAATTAAAAAAAACACACTTGATAGATTTGTAATTTACTATTTATTTAAATAATGAACTCAGCATGCCCAATTCATTGCAGTCTAACATTAATTAATATTTTTTCTAGAATTCTATCAAAATATTACATTAGATTATAATAAATATACATATATATTTTTAAATGTTTCCTCCTATATTTGAAACACAAAGTTTTATAGATAAGCGCCATCCAACTAAATTCATGACATGCACAATCAATTGTCAAATTTAGGCCCTGGATTTGATTATTCTTCTCTCAAAATATCATAACAATTAAATTATATATGATCGAACTGAAGCATTTTTATTCCATATTTTTTGTAAACTAGGTATAAAGTCTAGCTGACACAATTCTTATATGTATATTTAAACTAGTTATTGGACATATTTACACATTGTATATGAAAAATTTTAGAGAAAATTATAATTACACTTAATAAATAAATCTAATAAAACTAATGATAGATAATGATAATGCAACTTTGTACTATTTACTATATATTATTTATTCATATAGACATATTAGTAAACAGTTGAGATTTTTATTAACTGCTACATGAGGATAGACCAACTCCTTTACCATGTTGTCTTTCATGCTAGATCAAACTTGGAATATTTTGTTCCTCACCACATGTTCTTCTTCAAATCTCTGATAGACACCTCATCTTCTTGTGTAGATTCATAGTAGTAACTTGGTGATCATATGGAAGAGGACTACCTAATTTTTTCTCAGTGGGTTCTACTAAGAGAATAAAGGGTTTTTTGCAACAGAATTTGTTCATTATAATTTTTATTTAAATGTAGAATAAGAATACTATCAAGATCAGATGCAAGGATAATAGATTTTCTTATACCTAGTGTAAACTATTTGCACTTTGATTTTCACCCTTTGAGGAGGCATTTTAGGTCTCCTCACTCAATTGACATAATGGGAACCCTCTAAGGCTATGGGTTGCGTATGACTAAATAAAATCTCTAGAGGGGGTTGGATCTCTTGATGCTACAGCTATATTATCACTAAACCTACTCAAATTGTAATGAATAGACAAAATGAAAGATGAAATCAAATAGAAAAAGGAGTGATGAACCAAATTATAGTCCTCTTCCTCTTCTATATGAGTTGATAACAAAGGTAGGAAAGCTTTAATATAATCACATATCTTCAAATATTTCACCATCATGAGTATTTTAATATGGAGGTTGTAGGTGATACATTAGCTAAGAGTGACAATCAAGAGTCCTATAATGAGACACTAATGAAGATGTTCCACACTTAACATTTGCATAACCACATGATACAAACCATATGACCTAAAATAAGATAAATTACTCATTAAGAGGTAAGAATAAAGATGAAAAATGTAATGAGATTGAATAGAAACACTAATATTCATCAATAATTTACCATAAAAACACTAAATGTGAGTTAAAGAAGGAAAAAAATTGTTTACATTCACTTCAAAAGTAATAACAAGTATCAATTTAATTAGGGCTTCACCATACTAACATGGATGATCCTTTTTGATGTCCTTTTTAGGACTATACATAGAATAATGGAGAAGAGATAGAGGGGAAGATAAGGAAGCCTATTATGACTATCATCTATCATGAAACTAGTTACATTACCAATAGAAGGTGGGAAAAATAGTCATATCATTTATATTTATCATGTGTTAGCTTGGATTAATTTGGGACTCACGAGAGGTGGATTAAAAACAATTCTTCATCTCCTATGAATCATCTTTTCTCTCTTGAAATTAGCCTTTATTGGTTAAGGAGTTACAAATTACTATTTTGATAAATGGCCTACTTAACCTTCTTAACATCTTTATATTCCATTCTTGGCTCTTGCAATGCATATCTCATATTGGTGAAAGTGAGACTTCAATCTTAGACCTCTTCATACTTTGATCTCTATCATTATAACTTATAAATTCTTATCTTAGTTGATTGATCCAAAATGGTTGCAATAAAGACAAGTTTATTGCTCATGCAAGGTCTAGTCTTTATTTGAAGGCCACCACAACAAATTTTAAACCTCTTATATGTATTATATAAGACCATGTAATCTCTATTAAAGCTTATAGATTGCCTTCAAGTGGTTAACTATCTATTTGGTATTTACAACTTCCTATCCAGAGGTTTGGAGAAGGTTGTAGATATCCATTAAGAGCACATTCAATTGTCATAATGTATCAAAGATAGTACTTGTTTGAAAATAACTCTTGAAACTTCTCTCTAATCCTCCTTTTTCACCATTATCTATAAAAACTTGGTGTATAGTTCAAATACCTTAAAAATGGATTGAAATAATACAAAAGGATTATGTTCATCCTTGTAGTCTCTTAACATCATGAAGTAGATGAGTTGATTGTGAATTAGAGCCATGAAACCTACTTGCAGTCATTGAAATAATATTGCATATGACCTAGAGAATCATGCAAGGGTGATATTAGATATATAAAGGGTGTCTTCAAATATTTTCATGCCTAAAATAACCTCTAGAAGGTTTAAAACCTTACTTCTCTATGGAAACAAGAAGACAATCTTCATCATGACTTGTTCTAGAGATTTTAAAACTATTTTTCACCATGAAGACATATTATATAGATGCTATAAGTTCTTCAGTCATATGATTGAGTCTAAAAATCCTCTTCTAGTGGTCAAAAATGCCTCACTCATTCAAACACCTACAAACAGTCTCAAAAGTGCAGACTCTAAGCCATTTCCTATGTTCTTTTCATCAAATTTGCCAAATTATTGATTTAAAAGGTGATCATGAGGACTAAAAATGTCATCTCATGATTTTAAAGACATTTAATGTAAATTTGAATCCATTATAGATTTATTTATAGTCATCTAGTTCCTTGAGGGTAAAAAAGTTAGTTTTTTAGATCTCTACATTCTTAATGATTGTTCATGGAGTATAGGCCCTTAATAGACTAAAAAATGCCATGAACTTGGAGTGCATATTCTCAATTAACTTCTAACATAACTAAGTTTACCTTCATTAGCTTATAGGCCTGTAGGTGCATATTCGAGATGCATGTTTTGAGTAAAAAATACTTTTCATGATTTTTATTAGTTGGAAATGTCTCTCTTGGATTTAATATATGATCCATTAGGTATCTAGACACTTATACGAGAATTAAACTCCCTTAATAGTCTTAATCCTAGATTTAAACCATGGTTTTGGACTTTTGATAGTTTATGGGGTTTTACCCTAACTATCATCTTTTTATGTCTTCCTCCATCCCACCAAGTGATAAGTCTTCAAATAAATTAGTGTCTTCTTCATCAATGCTAGCATTCTAATTATGTTTAGTATGGTCCATTAGGTATAAAATAATATGAAATTCCTCATGAAAATAGTGATTGCTTTGATTATCTCCTATTGACCATGAGAGTTGATGTCCCTTAATTCAAACTTATCTTCTTATTATTCAAGAGTATGCCAAAAATACCATTTTTCCCTTTTTGTCCCTAGCCTAATTTGGTGGTATAATGAGTACTACCAATAATGAACTCTTCATCAAATGAATTTGACACACTATCTTCATCTCCCAGATGATCTTTACTTAGATTATATATAAATGGTCCTCTTTCAAAAAGGGAGATGGTGTAAGGGCAAGGTCTGTTTGGTGTCATATCAATATAGTACATTATGGGATACTCTTGAATTGGCTTTCGAGTTAAAGACACATTCCTAAGACATTGATTTTTGGAAGTGATATTTTCATTCAAGTAATAATTGAGATGAGGAAAATAAACTTGTATTATGGATTATTCATTCTTATCTTTCCACTTAGTAGTCAAACTATCAATTTATGATATGCATTGATCTTCATGAATAATTCTAAATAGAGAGGTCGATGAAGGATTTGTGAAACTTGGAAACTTCTTGGTTTTGCCTCTACCACTTTTTCTTCACGTTGATTTTGGATCGGTGTCCAAGGAGTAGTCCAAGAAGGCTTCCATGGGAAAAAATTTGAGACTCTTGAGGAATAATGGGTGGAGTTTGCACAATCAGAGAATCTTAGATAGGATTAAGAGTCCTAAATCTTAGTATTTTGAAACAATTATACCCATTTGATTAAACTTGTCTAAGACTATAGATATGAGGAAGAAATTCTGGTTTGAATTCAAGTATTTATGATGTCATGGGATGTTGCTACATTTTCCTTTTTATAGCCTCATCATATCTCTTCCACAACTTTATTTATTGCTGGTGGATATAAACTTGATATGCAAGTTAATCATGGTGTAAATTATATTCATTTTCCCTATCATTCTACATATATATTTGCTCAAAATTATGTCTTATACCCTTTAAATATATTTTAAATAGGTTAGAAATAAAATAGGAAATAACATGACTTTGTCAAGATACAATGGAAACATGAGTAGGGATGGGAGGGAAGAAAATGTCATGGGATGGTATCTTATTGGTTTAGGGTTGCTTGAGGAGAAGCGATAAACTTTCTCAGCTTGACATGATGGATGTGAAGGTATAAAAGATACATTTTCAAAAATGAAGGATTAAAAAAATACCAATTGATTATTTTTTATCACTTGTTCTACTTAAACCAAATATAGATAATTTTCAGTCACCATTGGTGTTCTGGGAAATGCCTCCAAAGAATAATATGATGAATAACAACACAAAAAATTATTTAGTAGATGAAATCATGATCCAATTGAGTATGCTAGAAACTATTGTCACTTTGAGTTGCACCCTTTGAGGAGGTGTTTTAGGTCTCCCCACTAAATTAACAAAATAAAAATTCTCAAAGGTTATAGGTGGATTATAACTAAATATAAATTTTATAGAGGGATGGATTCCTTGATTTTACACCTATATTATCACCACACTTACTCAAATTACAATGAAAAGGGAAAGAGAAATCTAAAAGAAAATAAAAATAGTCATGATGCACCAAATTGTAGGTCTCCTTCTCTTGTGTATGAGTTGATAACAAAGAGAGGACAAAGCTAAATATCATCACACAAGTTCAAATAGTTCTCTAGCATAAGTATTCCCATATGGAGGTTGTAGCTAATACATTAACTAAGAGTGATAATCAAGAGGCCTATAATGAGGGATAATGAAGTTTTCACACACTTAACATTTGCATAACCCCTTAATACACACCATATGACGTGCAAGAAGATAACTTACTCACAAAGAGGTAAGAAAGAAGAAGAAAAATACAAGGAGATTGAATATCAAAACTAACATTCATCTAAAATTTACCATGAAAATAATAAATATGAGTTAAATAAGATAAAAAATAGATTAAATTAACTTTAAAAGGAAAAACATGTATCAATTTTAGCAGGGTTTCACCTTACTAACATGAAGGATCCTTTTTAATGCCTTTTTCAAGATTATATATATATATATATATATATATATATATATATATATATATAAGAATGTAGAAGAGAAAGGGAGGACTTGTAGGAATCTTGTTATAACTATCATGTATCATGAAACCAGTTACAATGGCAATAGAAGGTGGATAAAATAGTATTATCATTCATCTTACAAAAATTTTGGCTTGGCTTGATGATGGCCTCATGAGAGGTGGCATAAAAGTGGCTCTTCATATCATATGATTCATATTTTATACCTTGAAATTTACCTTTCTTAGTTGAGGACTTACAAGTTGTTATCTTGACACATGGCCTACTTAACCTTATTGGCATCTTTATATGACATTCTTGGCTCTTAAAATTCGTCTCTCATATTGGTGAAAGTGATTCTTAAATCATAGACCTCTTAATAATTTGATATATGTCATCAAAACCTAAAACTTATAGTTTAAATTATTTGATCCAAAAAGGGTGTAATAAAGACAATCTTATTGCTCATGCAGGGTGTAGTCTTTGTTTCAAGGCTGACAAAATAGCTTATCAACCTCATACATGTATTTTATAAAACCATTTAATCTCTATTTGATCTTATAGACCATATTCAAGTGGTTGACTTTCTACTATGTCTTTACAACTTATTAGCAAGAGGTTTGGAGAAGGTTGTAAGTATCCATCCAGAGCACATTCAATTGTCATGAATCTTAAATATGGTACTTTTATAAAAATAATTCTTGAGAATTCACTATAGGAATTACTTGTAGAGGAAGTCACCAAGAAAAAAATTAAAATGTATGATTCTTCATGAGACTATCCTTGGAGAAAAAATTAATGGTCTGAGAAATGGTGATATTCTTCTCAGGACAATGGAGTTTTCTCGAAAAGAATATTGTGATCCTAAAATTTTATATTAGTAAATAATGTTAGACAATATGAATGATGTATACAATAAGGAAAAGTGTGAACAAGGATCAAATAGGTATTCATAATTTAAAGTATGCCAGTACATGTTATAATAGATATTTTCCAAATGTCTAGTACCAAATTAGTGTGTGTGTGTGTGTGTGTGTGTGTGTGTGTGTGTGTGTGTGTGTGAGTGTGTGTGTGTGTGTGTGTGTGTGTGTGTGTGTGTGTGTGTGTGTGTGTGTGTGTGTGTGTGTGTGTGTGTGTGTGTGTGTGTGTGTGTGTGTGTGTGTGTGTGTGTGTGTGTGTGTGTTTGTGTGTGTGTGTATGTATATCCATTAGAAAGGTGATGAATAATTGCTAGTACAGTGAGGTAATATGTGATATTTCATGTGCCACTTGAAAATATCCATGGGGATGCAACCCAAGTTACACATGGCTCGTGGTGGATAGTTCTTGTATATACTCTATAAATGCTTTATTAATATTTTTTATTGTTGGTGTATTAATATTCCATATTTGACATTGGGGTGGGGTGAATTTGAGCCAATTCAATGAGAGATATGTTATAGGTCCTTATTCTCAATGATAATACTCGTTAATACTTAGTTTACACATTTTTAACACATCCAAGATTTCCACATAATTTTCGTAGCCATCTCAATTTTATTTACACACACATATGAATAATAGACTTTTATTGAGCAACATGGCCCATTTTCACATTACACCATTCAACAATGTTTGGTCCATCAGTCTAAATAACACCATCTTCAAACTTTAACTCCTCTCTTGATACAACTCTTTTACTCTAGCTCCAACGCTTTCATGCTTCCCTTTTCCATGCCCAGCATTAGTGAAACTCTAAATATGTTCTACTCCAGTGATAATATGCATCTCTCTCAACTATTAAATATTTTTTGCATTCTTGAATTATGAAGAGTCATAATTTTACCAAATGTAATGATGATATAAAGTTATGTTCCTCTCTATCAATTGTCCATAGAACATCTAAAAATAACCTTGCAGATATTATGTACTATGTGATTGATCATAACTAACATATAAATGGTACTCTGTTAATATTTTTTTGTCTTGCTTTATACTATCAGATGCATGCATGAATATGACATGTATTGAATTGCAATACTATGACTGAACTTTTATTTATGGTTTAAATATGTAATTCTTAGAAAAGAAAATTACTAAAATAATAGAACAAAGTGGGATGTGTCCTTTCTTATATTTAAATTTTTATCCAACCATCTATCCCTGTGTGTGTACCTTGCATACTCATAAATAATTTCCTCCTTGAATTTGACCATAGATTTTGAAATAGGTATTTGTTTTGTAAAAATGTCAAACCATTTAGATTTTTTTACTCAAACCAACTAATTCTTGTCCAAATACACTTGTACCATCCACATGCACAATTTTTTATGTATTTTTTGGACACACCATAAATGTTATAATTTCCATCCAAACATGCTTTGTTATAAAATAGTTGTCCATCTAGTTTTCTAAAAAAAAATTGTTGGAATGAATTCCCTCAATGATTTTATTAGGACTTATATGCCAAAATAATTAAAAATATTATTATGTAAACTACATCTATGAAAAAAAATATCATAGTGCATTGAAAATTCAACATGTTGTCTACAATGACAAGTTATGCATGTTTGATTTATTTTTACAAAACATAATTTATTCATATCAAATTATCTTTGACTTATAAAAAGTTTTGGATATATTGTTTTTAAAATAGAGTACAATTGCATTTGGTTCACATCAAAAATGCTTTTGATTCACTTCCTACTTATGAGAACCAACTCTTAATTTCACTTCATGTATTGTATTGGGTGAAACTCTCATATTAGTTTTAAGAAATTATGAAAGTAAATATTTGAGATAATCATCTATATCTCTAAACATTATTATAAGAATAATAGAGAATTACTACATATCTATGGTATTATAATTATTATGTCTTTTGTGTCTTCCAATCACATTCAATAATATTTTTCTATATATGTCCATTTTTTGGCTAGTTTTTTCAATCAATAATTTTTTCGCTATTAGACCATTTACTATGCAAGTTCTAATTATACATCAAGAAGCATTACAAACTTTTTTATGTGATTCAATCCTATAGTATGATATGCATCATGTATATTTTTAATAGTTTGATTTTTTCATCATCCATTTTAGATACTCTGAGAGCTAGGTTGTACATTGTATGTCTCATCTTAATCAATTTCATAAATGAAATAAACAATTGACATATTTGACTATCTAAATATAATTTATCACATAAATTTTCCCATTTTTTTTAGATAGTCTTATTGAATTATGGTGAAAAAAAATAATTTATTGGTTTCAAAATATTTTCATCAACTACAATTCCTTTTCTACGCACAATCTTTGGAGCTATTGTTAATGGTGGAATTTGTTGACTGGGTGTTTCAAAATCATTATGTTCACTAATAGTTTATTAATTTTTACTTTCATTACTTAGTGTTTTTCATTGAATTTTATTCATTGTTAGTTTCTTCACTATTACTCTCATTTTTTATTGTTTTTTCATAGCATTTTATTCATTTTTACTTTATTCACTATTAGTTCATTTTTTTCACACAGTGTTACTGAATTGTGGTAAAAATTTTTGCTATTCACTAGTTTCAAAATACTTTCATAAACTATAATTAAGTGTTTTCCTTTTATATGCACAATATTTGGAGGTGTTATTAATTGTGTAATTTTAATATTGGGTGTTTCAAAATAATAATGTTCACTACTACTTTATTCATTGTTAGTTTTATTGTTTAGTGTTTTTCATGGTATTTTATTCATTATTAATTTCTTCATTATGTTCACTACTAGTTTATTAATTGATAGGGGATAAATCATCATATTCATCATTAAAAAAATCAAAAACTTTATACTTTAAATGTGTGCTTGCAATCTAATTTGGATAATTAGATAAAAATAAATCATCATTATTCAATTAGTAAATGCTAATATCATCATTATCTATGAAATTTGGTTTATTATAGATAATGTTTGTACCTTGTCTTGAGAGAAATGTTTGAACTCAAACCTTTTATTTATTTTTTTCTCAATTATTTTAATTTATATGGTGTTTTATGTTTTAAATTCTTCCTCTTCCTTGAATGAGAACCATCACTCATGATTAAAGAAATAAAAAATTGATTCCTTTTGATGGTGGTGTCTCAAAGAATAATTTGATTCCTTTTGTATTCATTGTATAAAGCATATAATGTGCATAGAATTTAGGTGGATCAAGAATTATCTAAATACCCTAAAATAAATGTTGGAAAAATATTTTATCTATATTGTAACAATAATGTGTACATGTTATAACACATAAGCTATCTATATAGCCATATATCATACTATTATGATATACGATTATATTATGTGATGTAATATTATGTTATATTATTATTTTACATGATAATGTGATGATATACAAACTATGAAATATTATTATAGCATGATAATTTGATACATATGTTTTATTTTAGTTTTATGTTGAAATATGTTCAACATTGTGGGCTACATCCACCTTTCCAAAGGTATGTTCAGTTATGCACTCTTTTTCCTTTTACTCTAGTAATTTCACTTTACTACATTATTAGAATTAAAATGGGGAAAATGTAGTCACATAAAATTAAAATTTAGCTAAAATTGTACACTTTTGACCAATGATTTACATACTTATATCTACACCTATCTTAGGGACACTTTTGATCAATTTCAACCACCTTGCACACTCTTCTATGTTGGTATATGAACCTTGCATAGACTGAGATCTCTCCCTATCAACCTTAGACAAATTTTAGGACCTATCTAACCTTTATCATGGTAAAATTACCCATTGGATATGAGAACCATGTGTATCTATATTACACCACTATAGTGTCCTTCCCCCCTCTCCTATTTTCCTTCTAAATAAAAACTATTTTTCCAAATTTAAAGTTATAGGAAGGTCAACCTATGTCCCTAATGAACCCCATTAATTTTATTCTAAATGATATGACTATATAAACACTTCTCAAACCATTTTAAACACAAGATGATTACACATAAAAAATCATTAGAATCATAATTACACATTGTGAGCATAATACTTATTTCTCCTAATTCTTATTACATAAATCCCTAATAGACTATAGCTCAAGTTTGAATACATTCAATATGTAAAAAATCATGGTTAAGACATATAATAACATTAGTATTATGCCATGATCTAGTATATTACACCAATTATTCTCACACCAATGTAGAATTAGAGAACTACATGAATTTTGATCCCTCTTCAGAGTATTGGTATGTAGACATCATTCAACACATGAGGTTTGGAGGTCTTACCCAACTTCAACCACTAACCCTTTTCTCCCTATTTATTTCCATTTGTCTTTAGATATCAAATATATAGGGTTTTGAATGAAAATTAGTCACACAATGGTCTCTAAAAGTGATCCTAAAGTCTTGCACCAGATATAGGCTCTACATATTAAGGTACAAAGAGCCCAAAAAACATAATTTCCTCACTCCACGTAGATAATAACACCCTAGGTTAGACAAGGGAGACACCCCTCTAGTGTAATATTCCTATCACTATTGTCCTAGCCAAGATTAATTTTAGAATCCTGATTTTAATTGCCTAACCTCTCTACATAACATGTTTCAAATGTTAATTTCTCTTGGAGGAATAATTTCTAGCTAAATATTTATTTTTTCCTTAAAATTTGCTACTTTTAGTGAGTTTCCATAATAAAATGGTTAAATATCAATTGAATTTATCATTATTATATTATTATCCTATTTTTTTAGTGTTGTCATCTATGGTTTTCACATTATCCCAAATTTGATAAAATAGGTGCCTGCATCCCCAACAATGGCATTTACACTATGGTCAATGATGTCTGTGTGATACTTTTTAATATTTTATATGTCATAAAAGTTGCATTTTTTTAGTAAAATTTACATCTAGTCACATCATTTGCATGAAAGTTTAGTTGTTGATGTGATTGTAATGGCAACATAGATCTCAATATAAATGACACAATGGTTTCATAAACATCAAAAAAAATTGTAGACATCATGATGCTTACATTATTTATAACATTTATGATAAAAGACTATATTTTGAAATGAAAATAATTAAAATTAATAAGTATACTTTTTTCTTAATGATTTCAAGAGTATCTTCCTATCATCATAGCCCAAGAGCATCAATAAATGGTGTTGGCAGTAGTGAGGTAGATAGATGAGGTTGAGTATGAATTGTTGTAGGGTATGAGATTATATCACATAGCACTGAAGACTGATGTTGGTAAGGATAAATAATTTTTGAATGCATTAATTGAGCATTGACATTCAAATACTTGCATTTTTTACTTTATAATGGGTGAGATGATCATGATTATTGACTATTTATAGAGGATCTTGTGAATCCTTATACACAAAGAGATGATATAGTAGAGGAAATTAAGATGATTAGTAGAGATGTATATTTTAGTAGATAGGATAGACATATGACTATGTGGATAAGTTCTATATCTACATTCATGATTAGTAGAGGGATTGATAAACTAGATACCACTAGATCTTATGGCCATTCTCAGTGGCATTTTACTACCTAATAATATGGATTGATTCTAAGAGATGGGATTTGTAGATGTTATATTTGATATGGTAGAGGAAGAATAATTATTTACATGGGTCCTATGGTATTAGCCCATTTTTACAAGGATCTACATTTTATCTAGTATCAAAGAGGTAAAAGACTTAGGGCCTCCACTTTACTATAGGTGTGGGAATGAGAGCACATCACAATAGAGTGTCTAGTGGGGACATGGTGACAAAGGGCCAGGGACAAGTTGGTTACATACATATGGTTGACTTTTATGGGGCATAATGTCAACACCTAGGAGATATGTCATTTTATCAATGGTTGATATACAAATTATAGCCTCCAAACATCATTTAAAGTTCATACAAGGGGATCCATTTTCACTTGCTAGATTAATTTTGTTTATTATGTTGTTCCATGATAGTGTCATATCATTAGGTATAAGGATTATACCATTGAGTGTTATAGACCAAATAGGGGGTTATGGTAGTTTTAATTATAGTATGGGATCCAAACATAGCCACATGATTTTACCTAGGTATCTATATAGGTTCGATAATGGGGGTCTCTTGTAGACCATGTAATGGTCATGAGTAATTGGGCACTACTTTAAGGCATATATTGGTATGAGAGGGAAGTGACAATATATGTAGTAGTTGTAGATGGATATCATTCTTGATGGGCTCAACTAAGTCATGATATATTTATTATTCTAGATCAAAGGCTAATTATTCTATAAGATAATATCACATCTATCATGTATGCATTGTCATGATGTAGGTGGTAGTGAAGGGTGAGGCAGTGTATGACTCTTGTGTAGGAAAGTGATGATGGATAAGGAGGATATGGTAGATAGGGGTGGATCCATGATACATATTGTTAATTCCTAAATTTAGATTGTTAGTTTACCAATTAGTTCTTTGGTGTTATAAGCATCTATAGACACAGGGGTGATAGTGGCAATTTAAACACCTATAAAAGGTGATGGGGTAGAGTTTTCACATAGACCACAGTCGCTATAGGATGCATGTGGGATTTAGAGTCTTCAACATGAGATTATAACTCAAGATACCAAGAGAGTTGGTCTCAATGGTAACATGGCTAGTCACTTAGCATACATGACAGCTTGATATACATAGATGACATAATTTATAGCTGAGGTGACTCAAATTATTTGAAAAGTGGTATGGATATGGGAAACATGGGATACAATTTTCTCCATTTTGATGTCTCAAGGCCTAACAAAGGCTTTTTTGAATACTCTAAGATTTGCATCCCATTACCAAGAAAGGGTTATATCTCATTAGCAAAGGTGGTTAAGATCATTATAGATATCTCAATTAGCTTTGATGTCTCTATCATCATGCTCAGTGTAGGCCCTACCTTAGAGGATCCCAACATGGGGGAGTCCTTCATCAAGGAAATCACCACCCAAGAGTCCACTACAGAGAGACATAACTAACCCTTATACATATGATTTTGATATGGATGTGTATAGGATTTTTTAGATATGTAGATGGACATTGTGTATTTTGGTTACATGGATATATATATATATATATATATATATATATATATATATATATATATATATATATATATATATATATAATAATGATTTGATATTGATTTGGCTTATAATTGTTTGAGTTTTATTATGATATGATGGTATTGGATTACATGTTTATGTTTGAACATATATGTATATTTAATTGTGTGATGGATGGACATGATGTTATTGATTTTATATGATGATAGATGTAGATTATTTAGATTATATAATTTTATCTGATGTTGTGATATAGTTATCACCCTTGGTTTGATTTTATTAATGCACACTTAGTCATTTCATATGGATAGTGATGGATAATTATAAATGGATGATATGATAGGATGATAGGTGTAATTGATGATTTAAATTACATGCTACAAATCTTTCACATGTTTTCACTTTTTTAAATAACATGATTTTTTATATAACACACAATAGTATTCACCATGATATAGAAGACCATGATGACTTTATTATAGTATTACATATGATTTAGACAAACACAATAAAAAAGAAACACACACATATAATTAAATAAGCAAGTAAAATGTACAACACTTAAACAATGCTAAAATAATTAAACAAACAAGATGTTATAAACTAAATTATGTCTAAATCCCCATGTTGTAAGAATAAAAATACTATTATATTTGTTTTTGATGGGTAATGATATATGTGATGGGGTTGATTTGGAATGATATATTATAATAAATTTATAATGACTTGTACAAGAGTGATTAATAGGTTTTTAGTAGACATAAGACAAGATAAAATCTCTTATTCAGTATAGAAGCCTAAAATCAAAAAATCATTGTTGATTTTAACTATCTTTCTAATTCATGCAAACATCATACCTTCATCAGTAATCATTAATACATTCACTCTAACATATCTATTCTAATCACTATTCATCCCCCCTGATCAATTAATTATTTCTTCCCTGATTACATTCTTACACATAAAATTCACATGACTTCTTGTTATTTAATTAATCTCAATTACTTATAGTCTTTTTCTAATGGAAAAATCTATGGAATTTGGAATATCCCTATTTTCATAAATCAATTAATCATATTTTCCTTGCATTCTCCCACAAATTAATTTTTAATTCATTTCTAATCCCCATGCAATCCCTTTTTCAACAAGGCATGTCATAAGCCCATGCCTCATCAATTCCTCCTCTTATACACTCCACCTCCCTCATTTATGAGGATGACCCATACTCAACCATAAATATTACTCCAAGATCAATGGTCCATATCCATCAAATAATCTATAAATGGAGGGGTCCCCCTTACATTTCAACATGACTATCCAAAGTAATGAATCTCTACCAAATCCTAAGGTTAAATCATAATCATGCATCCAATATCAATAAATACATCATATATTTAGTAAAGGATGATGTGGTCCATTTGATCACAAACATCCAATAGGAACATTTAAACTCCATCCTTTGAACAACATCCAATCCAAATAAATAGATTGTTTGACTTTCTATGATTCAAGATATAAATTTTGATTGATTCCTTTCTAAATATAGTTCTTCTAAGGTATATTAGTTGTTAATTTTTTTAGTATATTATGTGTGTTTCTATTTTTTATTACACTAATGATTGCATGTAATAATAAAATTCCTTTTGATATATATATATATATATATATATATATATATATATATATATATATATATATATATATATATATATATATATATATATATATATATATATATATATCAAAATGAATTTTATTATTACATGCAATCATTAGTGTAATACCCAAAACCCAAAAATATGACACACCTATTAGAACCCAAAACCCACAATCAACAGTGATATTCTTTAATCCTCCTTCTATCCCAAAATTTAGTAACAACTATAACCAATATTCCCCATATTTTTGTGAAAGTATTATAAATGTCCATTCCTATAAGAATGATGTAAATAGTATGAATAATGATGGAATTATAATTAGAAGTGTTAGAAACATTTTGTGTATTAGATGAATAGAAAACTATCTATAGATTTGACCTTTTTAATGTTTAATCAAAAATGACATGCAAAGTAGCAAAAATTTACTACAATTAGTGGAATATATTTTAAATTATAAAAAACATTATTTGTATATATGATTGTGTTTCCATGTATTGTTGGGATCATTATGATCTTGGAGAAAACATGGCATATGGCAAGGACATCATTTCTCTTTCTTGACTTTTTTTTTAATTGTTTAGTGGAAATGTGTTATAGTTCAGTAAAAAACAAGGTATACTTCTATGGTTTGACTATTTATTTTAATGGTTCAGTGTAACATGATATAGTTTGATACAAATGTGGTATAATTATGTGGAATAATTTATGTTTTTCTACTATCTATTTTTTAGGTTTAGTAGAAACATCCTATATTTTGGTAGAAATCTAGTCCACTTTGATTGAAAAGTGGTTATGTTTGGAAGAAACATCATTTCTATTTTTTGGTTTTTATTTTTTATCTTAGCATAAACATATTTTCTATCAAAAAAATTGTTAGTAGTAACAAATTAGCTCAATGATTTTTTAAAATGTGGTCTTAATTTTCTAATTCCCTTTATTTTAAATATTGGTAAAATAAGCCTACATATTAGTGAAATAATCCTATTTATTGGAAGAATAGTAAAAAAAATAACACACTTGTAGGATTTAAATTCTTTTAAAATGCTAAGTATAAGACTGTTAATCTGTTTACTTGTATTTTTTCCTTGTCGAAAGCAAAACCAAACAAACAAACATTCATAACCCTTGATTTTGGTGTTTTAAAATGAATAAATGTTTTCAATTTGGTGCATTAAAATGAATAATTTTCTTATTTTATTTTATTATGTGTCTTTGTGTGTGATAGCCTAAGCATTTATTCTTCCCCTTTACATATTTTTTGGACCTTGGGTGATCAAAATAGTTTTTGTTTTCTTCCCCATATTGAAGTGAATGTTACATGTGTTCTCCTCTTGCACTTTGTGGGAATTTAAGGATTAGAAATAACTGAACTTCAATTTTCACTATTTTCTATTATGTGACTTGGACCTTGATCACCAATAATGATTACTTAGGCTGTGGTGACTAGCATTTCATCCCCTAGCATATGGACCAACCCTATATGCTTTTGAGGTATGTAAATAGGGAAGGAGTTATCACTATTGTTGAAGTAGTTGCATGTTTTAAGTATGTCATGAAGTGAGGAAATTTTATCCAATACATAAGTGATATAAAACATTCTTGAGGAATGATTTACAGTGACACTTCACTAAAATATTACATTTATAGTGGTAACAAAAGGACAAGACCCTTTCATAAATCTTATTATATACATCTTCCACAAGTTTTGGCCCCAACATAGCTCAAGGTATATAGGAGATGCACCTAGTTGATCTTGTTTCTACCTAGATTTAGACCATTTGTCTACCAAAAACTATTAGTGCATGGAAAACAACATTCTTGAAGACTACTCACCACATACAAACACCTAGTGAAGGTTAGGAGACTAACCTAGTCACCACATTATGGAAGTATAATGGTGGTATTATTAGTTTCATTATATAAATATTAATACAAGTATAGGGCTTGCTCAACATATCCTTTAAAAACCCACTTTGTCAATTCACCACATTTTAATTCTCCACTTACCTTGCATATTTTGTATTTTTTTAATCATTATATTACTTTATCTTCATAAGATTTGAATTTTACAACATCTTTAAATCATTGATGTAGTGTCTTTATTTAGAAAAATAGTATAATATTTATTGAATTTACCATTATTTTGAATAATTTTTACATTAATTTCAATTGATTGGAAGATAAATTTAGGACTGATTAAATTTAATGTGACCAAAAAATCACACCAAGTAAACTTTATAGTATTTCATGCCAAGTCCATTAGCAAATCCTAATTGGTTATAAGACCTCGTATTGGACTATTTAAGTCTCCACGCTTCAAATAAACCCACGAAATAAAATTAATATGGGAGTAATGAGAGTGCTTAGTTAGTTCATAATGACCACCTTATTTTAAAAGGACATGTTTAGTTTAGGGGTGACTATCCCTTTATTCAAAAGGAACTAGAGAATGGCCATGAATCTCTATCTATGGTTCAAGATAATATATATAAATATTAAAGTTTGTTTTTTTTTTTTTTTTTTTGAATGAAGACTAAAATTTTAAATTCTTTAATTAATTTTGAAATATAATAGTAGAATATGTATTTGAGTGTTAATTATCCAAGCCTTATGCAACCAAATTTGGATCTAAACAAAAAGTGAAAATTTATGTGAATGGACTTTATCATAAGTATCCCTAGCATTGAGGTTAAATATAATTTTTTTGTGGTAGATAGATTGAAAAATTATGACCATTTCATCTTGAAAATAAATGGAAGGAGTAAAGGTCCTAATTTTGGAAAATTACATTTATAACATGTGTTTAAGTTACATGGGATTCCTAAATAGACCAACTACGATTAAGATCAAAAACTTTAAATTCATTTCTGATAGGATCTATTTTTAAATGTAGACAATACATTTAATATGAACACTATATATAACCCCCAAATAAATGGGCAAAAAATATGGGGAATAAGTGATTGGAAGGGTATTTAAGAATGTATGCAAGAGCTAAGTAGTGTAAGTGGGTATAATGGTTACATTTGACTAACTATAGGTATAACACCGTGTACCACAAAACTAAAAATAATTCACCTTTCAAGACATTTTATGGTTATGAGACACCATAATCATTATATTGTCTAAGTAATAAGGGAATATCCATAGTATTAGAGAGATCTATTGAATAAATGTAAAAATTCTAAAACTATGGAGAGAAAACATGACAATGAGTGCCAATACAATAAATTAACAAGGAGACCAACATAGGACAAATGTTAGTTTTAATATTAGGAACATTATTTATGTATAGTTTCAATTGTATAAAAGGAAGACATTTAAGGATGCATGCAATAATAAGTACCAAACAATGTTACATGGTCCATATTGGGTGCATACAAAGGTGGAGGGAAGTTTTATAAAAATCAGACATCTTGAAAACTATGAGTTTGCATTATAAATTTCATGTTTTATGTCTAAACAATAATGTAGTGGTGAATGTGGTGTCTGAGACAAAAATACTAATGAATGAATAAAAATGAAATATTTTTCAAAAGATAGATACATTAGGGAAAATTTTAGGAAACTTCAAAAGAATGTTATGTACATGTCGAAGATGAAGTGGAAGGTGATATACATAGAATATATACCTTAAAAAACATAGGAGTTTGTAGCCATGCATTAGGATCTGAAAAGGATTTTAAAATATTATTTATTTTGAAGTTATGGAAAATCTATGATAAATTTATGAATATAGAATAAATAAATAAAGTTCCTAACGTGGTAGTAAACGGTGAAGACAAAGACAAGCATGTTGGAAAAAGTGTCCAAAACGTAATGGAAGTCATAATAGTTATAAAAAATTCTATCATTCTCATTATTATAATATGTAAAGTCATGGTATGTGGTAGGTTAGTCAAAATTTTCATATATTATGTATACATTTTGTGTTTCATTTTCTTAATGAAAAAATTTACATTTTATTGTTTGAAAGCGTCAAATATCTAGAAAGTGAAGGACATGTTGTGTACCAAAATACAATATATATTTTTGTATGTTTATACATATAAG
>JARHVA010004519.1:650000-655000 GCA_037957365.1 Torreya grandis | reverse complement strand
ATACAAAGGAGTGAATTAAAAATAAAATATTAATGCTCAAATGGGATGCCTCTACTAGCGGTAACTAAATGGGTGGAAAGAAACCCACACTACAGAAACTTCCACCAAAAAGAGACAAAAAAAACTTACCTATGAAACTTCCATGAAATTTTTTCCAAACTTATTATGGGGACCTTACCCCTTTTTTGCTAATTCTTAAAATATTATCATGGGATCCCCCCCCCACCAAATGGAGAGATATATAGGAAGGCTGGGTCATTGTTTTTTAATACCCTTATAGAATATTCATCCTTATTCTCACCCTGAAAGGTTGGTTATTCCACAATTGAGGCACAAGGGTGGGATTCATTTTCCACTGATGACCTTAGATTAGTATCTTCCCTAGAAGAATCCAAATTAGGGATCTCCTTAAGGATGTGGATGGAATTGACACCACCTTCCTTGGAGAGATTAAATGGACCAAGAGTTATTATTCAAAGAGAGGAAAGCTTTCAAGATCCTTGTTTGAAGCAAGAAAAGTAGGGACTTCAGAAGGAGAGGCAGAATCCTCACCGTCAGTAGCCCACTCTTCATCGACAATCAACATCATGAGATTTTTGGGGATAAAATCTTTCCACCAGGAAGAATCTTTCTTTTTTGATGAAACTATAACTTTTTTTCAAATGTCCAATGCCAAAATAACTATAATAATGAAATATTAAACCCTCATAGGCAATATCTTGAGACCAAGAGCAGTCCCTAATTTATAGATTGATTTTTTTGGAAGGTTCTTAGATGTATCAATATTCACCAAGATCCTAGAAAATATAGTGAGGGATAAACTATCATTATGTAGATGAAGTTACATAAAATCTCTCAGAGATATACCAATAGCCTCCAAACTAGAATTAGTCCAAAACTGTAGTGGAAGATTGGGTAGATGAACCTCAATGGGTTGTATGTGTAGAGGTTTAGTGAGGGTATTAAAGGCAGGAGACCATGGTTTTGATACCAAAAGATGGTTATTTGAGCTCCAAGATTTTCCTGAATCTTTTCTTTATCATCAATGTTATGAAAAACTATAATAAAGAAGCTTTTCATGTAAAGGTAAATATCGCAACTTCCTGAGAGTAGGGGTTTCCAGTGCTTCAAGATCTAGCTATTAATATCTTGGAGCTTTGGCCAAAGATCCACAAATCTATATATGATGCCCCTAGTAGAAAAATGTTCCTCTATTTTGAGAATAAACCTAGTTTTTTCTTCATCAAAAGTCACTACTAGTTCAAGAGAATTGGGTGTGAAAGGTTTGGGATCTGATCTATAAACTATCCTACAAGAGATAACATCGATGAAGGATATATCCTTATGTCTGACATCCACCTCCATTTCCATGATATCCTAATTAGTTTGGTGTAATTGAAAGGGTTTGAATTCATAAAACCAGTCATAGACTTTTTTCTCACAGTTGGAGTAGATCCAAGCTACTGATAGTTGGGTATAGTTGGAAGCAGTGGCAGTTGGGGTAGGATAGGAGGAACAATGCTTCCATGTAGGTTTATGCTTGGAGAACCATATCTATCTTTTGGAATTATGATAGGTGGGAAAGTGTTGTGAGCCATTATTTATTTTATTTAATATATAGTATAAGCTTAATAGGTGTAGTCTTAAGTTTGTAATGTTCATCAAATGATATGTATCCAAATCATACCACTGTGATCCATGTGGAACACATGGAGAAGTTTAACCCCTACCTCAAGGTGTCTCCATGACTAATTTAAAGTGTAGGTGATGTGAAAATTCCCCACTCCACACAACACTAATTTTAATTTAATATACGTCTAAAACTTAATGGGGGTGGGTTGATTTTTGTAATGTCCATCAAGTGATGTATAGACAAATCATCCCATTATGATCTGCATGGAACACATGGAGAATTTTTAACCCTACCTCAAAGTGTCCCCATGACCACTTCTAAGTGTAAGTTATGTGCAAATGCCCCACTCCTAACACCATAGGTAAATCGGATTGATCCTGAGACACGAGTGACCTAAGTCATTGCCCTCATCTACTCAAGCTAACCCTTGGGTGAAAAATATAATCTACATTTGAAGCTTAATGGATGTGGGTTTTGATTCGTAATGTCCACCAAATGATCCATAGCCAAATCATCTCACTATGATCTGCATGGAACACATTAAGAAGTTTAACCCCTACCTCAAGCTATCCCCATGGCCACTTCAAAGTGTAGGTGATGTGCAAATTCCCCACTCCACACACCACAGGTAAATCAAGGATTGAACCTCAGACTTGGGTGACCTAAATCATTTCTCCCATCCACTCAAACTAACCCTAACTCCAAGTCATATTAAAATAAATATTATAATTAACAATGTAAATGATTATATATTTTCTTTTTAATATTATTATAATTTTTTTTAAATATTGGGTAAATTGCATTCTTTATATCAAATATTGATGCATGTAGCTAAGACTATGTGATTACTGAAAATTGGTCTTTATTAAAAACATAGAAGGGAATTTTGGATCAAGTGAACTACGAAGAAGATGCACCCATGTCATTATTGATAATGACTCAATGTGTCATGCTATTAATATAAAGAGTTTTTAAAATCACCATGAAAAATATAATTAGTAAGAAACACTATTTTAACATTGTATTTTTAAGTATGAAAATTCACTCTACTTAAATTGAGGTAATTAAATTTCAAATAAATTAATAATTTAAAAAATTAAAATAAAACTTCTCTTAAAATAATGAATGCGAGATTTATATAAAATAAAAATAAAATGAAATTTTATATAATTTGAATTGATAAAATTAAAACTTATAATCATTACTTATATCCTTAATTTAAATTAGTATATTTAAACTACATAAATAATGAAATATATTAAATATGAAATCCAATGGAATAAAATTCATAACGAACAAATGTGGGTGAATCTTTGTGTTAAAAATGTTGGATTATGAATATCTCTCTAAAATTTAATTCTCTAGATTTATTACACACAGGAAGAGATTCAATAATACTGAATAAATATATTATTTAGCAATATTTCAATAATAAATTAATTAGTATACATATACATATATATACATACATACCTCTAGGATTATTCATAGTACAAACATTCACTTTAGGCTATTTGAATTAGGTTTATACTACTTGATTATTGTGTTATTTTATTTTATCATCGAACCAATCATATGATTGGTTGAATGAGACATTCAATTAAGTAAAATTGATCCCCAAATCATAATATGTTAATTAAATTAGCTCTAATTATCTTATTTTTTTGTATTTTAGTCCCCCACCTAACCAATATAGTGATTAGATGAATGAGGCACTCAATTATGGAAAATAAAGCTAAAAATCACATTGTATTATCATAATTAGGTTTACAGGGACTTAATTTTCCTTGATCTAGTCATCCATCTAATGAATTGAGTGAATAATTTAATGGAGACACTCAATTAGATAAAATCAAGCTTGAAATCACACTATGTGGTTGTAATCGTGTTCAACAGCTCAATTTTACATAGTCATGTCCATAATTGAGTTAATTGACTAATTGGTTGAATGAGGGAATTAATTAATTGAACACCAAATAAATTTAGGTCATCACATTTTTTTTGAGAGTATATTTCCCCCAATTATTTTTCTCATTCAATAACTTGAGTAATTAGTCTAATCCTAGACTCAATTAGGGTAAATTTATCCCAAGATCATTTTTTATTTTCCCTTAATTAGGTTGAGAGGATTTCCATTAATTGTTTATTACATTCAATTTATTGACTATTTGCTTCAATGTTGCACTAATTTAGAGAAAATTGAGCCCTATATGACATTATGTAGAGGGGATTTATTTCAACTAATTTCATCCCCAATCATATGTATCCACTAATTTCATTAATGAGGGAATCAATTAGTTAAAATCAAGCACCAAATCACATTAACTTGTTACAATTAGGTTTAAGGGGATTATATTTTCTTAATTATGTCCCCAATTAAACTAATCAACTAATTTATTCATCGAGGGACCCAATTGGGCTGAGAAGAATCAATTTACCAGAATTTCATTCTTTATAAAAATAATAAACCAATTTACCTTCAATGGGGAACTTAACTATAGTAAATTAAGTTCTAAATCACATTAGATTGTCACAATTATGTTTAAGTGGATCCATTTAAATTAATTGTATCCCCAATTGAGTGTACTGAGTGATTAATTTTATAAGTTACTATATTAGGAAAAATTCACCCCCAAATCATAACTAGTTTGATAAGCTAAATTTACCCTAATTTCATCCCCAATAGAATGTACAGAATTATTAGTTTAATGGGAGCCTCAATGAGGGAAACATTATCCTCAGAACACATTATGTCATCATATTAAGGTTGAGGGTTTTCAATTTCCATCTTTAATTATGGAATTGAACCATTTGACAAAATTAATTAGATGAGGATGCAATTAAATAAAATTGAGATGGCTATGGAAATTATGTGGAAATCTTGGATGTGTTAAAAATGTGTAAACTAAGTATTAACGAGTATTATCATTGAGAATAAGGACCTATAACATATCTCTCATTGAATTGGCTCAAATTCATCCCACCCCAATGTCAAATATGGAATATTAATACACTAACAATAAAAAATATTAATAAAGCATTTATAGAGTATATACAAGAACTATCCACCACGAGCCATGTGTAACTTGGGTTGCATCCCCATGGATATTTTCAAGTGGCACATGAAATATCACATATTACCTCACTGTACTAGCCATTATTCATCACCTTTCTAATGGATATTGAGCTCTAACCACGTTGTTAAAGAATTCTATGACAACTGCACCTTCTCATTTTAAATTGGTGCACTCACAAAAACTAAAACAAGTATAAATAATTATTAAGACAAATGAGTTTTTTTCACATTAACTCATATGAATAATGTTTACTTGAACATATGAAATAAGTTAAGTATTATTAACCCTTC